>JAPYZI010005308.1:0-11810 GCA_030523105.1 Ophioninae sp. A BG-2022a | reverse complement strand
ACGGAGGTTGTTCATTTTTTAAAGAGACGTTAATGTTTTTTTTTATTTCGAAAAAATATAATTTGTGTAAATATTGAGTCTATAATCAAGGATCCTGACTAAAAATAGCATTTTTTTTTGCCGTGAGAAATATATTAATAAATACATTTCATCAACGGAGGTTGTTCATTTTTTTAAACTTAATTTTATCAATTTTTTTTTTTTTAATTTTTATTGGACAAACATGCGACGATATTATACAAATAAATCGTATTCAATATTTTCGTGATCAAAATATATATTGAATACTTTTTTTTTTAAATATTTAGTATTTAAAAAAATAGTATTTAATATTACCAAATAAATAATGTTAGTAAACAGCAATAATCGTATCTAATTATTGTTACAAATGGCGATAATTGACAATTGTTGAGATAACAACGACAATAACATTTTTTTTATCAATCGCAACGGGAAGACAAAAACATCGAGGATCTAATGGGAAAAAATGAGAAACACGAGAGTCATTGAGGTACGAGATTTGAAATAAAAAAAAAATCGAATGATTTCGACCCGACCGTGGCAGCGCGGCGTTATTTATTAGTCGAGACGAGACCCGCACGCACGATGATTAATAATGCCTTCGGATTCTTACCGATCTCGCTCGAACTGGCCAAGGAGTGAAGGGTTCACGTCAAAGAAGAAAAATAGAGAGAAACGTGAAAATAACAAAAAAAAAAAAAAAAACAACGCTACGTTACGAACCTACGTGACTATCATGGCGGCTGTAACATTTTTTTCTTTTTTTGCCCCTTAAATCGGGCCCTCGATTTATGGTATTGAAATGTCTCCAAATACGAGTCTAGCAATCACGTACGGTTATGTTTATAATTCATGATATTTATTGTTAATATAAATGTATTGTGAATGTAATTATAGATGTAAATATTATTACTATTTCTTTCAATGTTATTATTTTCATTATCAATATAATATCAATAATTGCAATAATAATTAACAATAATAATAATAACACAAATATTGTAATATGAATAATTATCATTATTTAGTACGAGAAATAGTTTCATTCATCTGATTTATTCATTTTTTAAATTATTGTATTTTTATTGTATATTATATCGATTAATTAATTATATTCATTGAAGTATTTTTATAAATTATTTTATAAAATAAATTCCTTACGAATTTTACCATCGGGATTAAATGTTTTATTATTATTATGATTATTATAGTTATACACAATTATTATAATTGTTGATTATAAACTAATGATGAATACATTTTTTTGTAATTGGTTATTGTAGCGTTATTGATTTAATTGTTATAATAATACAAATAATTATAAATAGAAAAAGGAGAAACGCAAGTCGGTCGTACAAAGGCAACGCGCCATGATTGTGATTCTAAAACTTCCGCGCTGTCTCTCACCGTTCATTTTCCCTTCTGGCTTTTGTCAGCTTCAGCTCTCGTGTGTCTCAAAGCACCGTTGCCCATAAAAATTCGACGCTTATCTTTTATTTAGGCTAGCGCGAAGCTGCCCCTGCTCGCGCCTTGATCCCTCGATCTCTTTCGTTTTTAACGGTGCAATCGGGTTTTACGTACGCGCGTATATACAGTCACGAGACAAATAAATACAAAAAATACGCTTGCTAAAAAATAATTACTACGAGGGTTAGACAAATAAGGATAATTGTTTTTCTTTTTTTTTTTTTTCTTATGCCGTTTGAAATTCAAGGTCACTTTGGGTAACGAGAACGCCGGCGGTTAATATCCAAATTCAACATTTTTGCGAAAAAAGAATTTATTTATTTTTTTAATGTTTGAAATTTTTTTTTTTTTTGATTTTTTAAAAATTTTATTAGTTGCAGATATCAAATGGCGAAAAAAAAGTTGAAGAATGGATTTTACCATTTTTATGAAGATTACACGATTTTTCAAAATCAGAATCTTGCTCCTTTAATTTTTTCCCAAACTTTGATCAATCGGGAGAAAAAAACGCTCGATGGATCGATTCGACGTTTCACAGGGCAATTAATTTAATTTCGTTACGTTCGAAGCATACGATTTTTATACTTCATTAAATGTTATCTTAAATAAATAAATATTAAATAAATAAATAAATAAATAGTTGAAAGTTAAAATTGAATTTATAATAAATGAATGCATGAACGTGCATTAATTCGTAACGAAATAAATAAATTCAGGCACCCTTCGTTTCGCTCGAGAACAACATTACGAGCTTTGCCCTCAAATATGTGTCTCGCGTTACGAACGATCGTACGAGAAAATCGTTTGAGGGTTCAATTCTCCGCACCGTCCGCGCCCTCCCTCTATTTACACTCTCGCATGTAAGCCACTCTTCGGCACATGTGTTTAGCGTAACGACGCAACCGAGACCCCAATGAAAAAAAAAGAGCATAAAGAAAATGGTCTCGTTACAGTGGACATGGACGAGCGGTGCTTCCTTTCGTCTGCCCCTCCTTCTGGAATTCCTGGGGTTGAATGATTTTGCTTTTACATTTTTTTTTCTCTCTCAAACGAAAATTTAGTTTGAGCTTTTTTTTTTTTGGCGCTTTTTTTTTGTCTGTTGAATTTCGATTGCGTTTGTTCCGTCTTTTTTTTATTTTTTATTTTGTCTCGAATGGCTTTAAGTTGGATCTTTATCGCTGCTTTTGGTAATTCTGTAACTTTAGCGGCTTTTTCAAAAAATGATGCCCGATTTTTTTTTTTGTTGATAAATAAATTTGTTTTGTTATAAATAATGATATTATTCATGCCGAAGAAGGTTCCTATGAATTGTAATTCTTTTATTTTTTATCCAAACAAATAATGCGTGTATGAGTTTTTTGTTTGGGTAAAAAAATAAAATTATTTATAGGAACCTTTTTCCGCATCAATAATAATAATCAGGGATCATTTTCCGAAAAAACCACCAAAGTACAGAACTGTCCTAGTTTTTTCTTTTTTTATTTGGTTGGTTTTGGTTTTACTTAATTTTTGATAAATATCTTCTGTTTTTTATGTTTTGTTAAAAATTTTACGATCAGGGCAAGTTAGTTTCGATTCTGTTTCGTTTTGTAGATTAGCTTTGGGTTGGGCTAGGTTAGTTCAAAGCTTTTCGATTTCGTCTGAAACGGGACGCGACTGATTCGCCGATTTACCACGAGGATTTGCGTGCGGGGAATAATTGAAGAACAAAGAAAAAACCGCGGATGCACTTTTATATTCCGAAGATATTCCGGCACTCGCCGACAATGAATGAACGATTCGAGGTCGCGCATAGGTAGAGCTCTAGTGATTTGCGGATTCAAGGTCTTCTTTTTGATCCTTCGTGTACGTCATTTTTTTTCGTATTTCTTTTTTTTTATTTTTAAAGTCTTTCTCCAGAAAATAATTGAATGTAATTACTAAAATTGTAATTATTTTTAAAAAATCATGTAAATCACATGGATTTATTCACCCACCCCCATAGGACTACCTTAAACGAAGAAAATAAAAATATGCCAAGAAATATCCGGGGTGCTTGAAAGAATGGTTATAAACCGAGAATAAATAACGAGATAATACGAAACTGTCAACGCTGCCAATTGTCCGTGTAACCGGCTTAATTTCGTTTTCGAAACTGTTTCCGGGTGTTTTATAACACGCTCGGCATTGACTTTGTGCAAAACGTTCGCAATAATCGTCCTAGCGGATTTCACGTTAATTGGAACGAATATCAGGCGCGAGTCCAAAGACGAAAGCTCTGGCTTAATTATTACGAACCTTGTGTCGTTCGAACGTCAGTAAGAAGTTTGGAAATTGATGAAAACTAAGGTATCCGACCCGTGTAAGACCCAGTGTCTGATAAAGTCCACGTTTTAAATATCCAAAATTAGAAAGTCAAACGGATTGAGCTCTCATCGTCGAGCGTCTAATTTTGAACAACTTGCGAAAACAAAAAAATGTTTTCAATATTACTCGGTGAATCTTTATTCTAATTATATCTAGTAGTTTATCAGCACTACACACGTCATCAGAATATTCATTGGATAATTGGATAATTGGAGTACATTGATTTCGAACTAGATTTAAATTGGATTTGAACCGGATTTAAATTGGATTTGAACCGGATTCGAATTGGATATTAATTGATATTCGAATCTAAATTGTTATCGGATTAGATATCAATCGGATTTGGACGGATTCGGACTGGATTTGGGCTATAATTGAATCGGATTCAAAGTGGATATTAATTGATATCCGAATGTAAATTGTTATCGAACTAGATATCAATGGATTTGGACGGATTCGGACTGGATTTGGGCTATAATTGAATCGGATTCAAACTGGATATTAATTGATATCCGAATGTAAATTGTTATCGGACTTGGATTTGGGCGGATTCGGACTGGATTTGGGCTATAATTGAATCGGATTCAAACTGGATATTAATTTATATCCGAATGTAAATTGTTATCGGACTAGATATAAATTGGATTTGGACGGATTCGGACTGGATTTGGGCTATAATTGAATCGGATTCAAACTGGATATTAATTGATATCCGAATGTAATTGTAATCGGACTAGATATACGTTGGATTTGGACGGATTCGGACTGGATTTGGGCTATAATTGAATCGGATTCAAATTCTACTGGTACTGAAGTTTAGTTGCATTTGTTTATCGTATCGGGTGGCTGTACAGTATCAACGTAAAATTGAACGAAAATCAGGCCCGAGCGAGACGCAAATTGGATTCAAGAACGCCTGGTTATTCGACGCGTCGCCAAGTTTTTCACGCTCTTTTGACGACCTGAAAATTTATTTCCGATGAAAACGTGATTTCCGTCGTCTGGCGATATATTCATTCGTATAATTCGTTAGTTCCACGATCCCCTTGCGGTTTCTCTCCCTCTCTCGCCCTCGCTCTCTTTCTCTCTGCTAGATCGCACTTTTTCCGCGTATAACCACGTTGATAAATCATTGCTGTATGGCGCGACCAACGAAGAGTTACGACTTCCTGGGAGACCGTTGTGATAGTACCTAGTAATAACAATATTAATAATTACAATAATAATAATAGTTTTGAAAAAATAAGAAAAATATTTTAAAAAATTGAAAATATCGTGCGAAGGATCGTAAGAATCTTGTAGCAACGTCCTCAAAGTACTCTCTCCCTCTTTCTCTTTTTTTTTTCTCCCTCTCTCTTCTTCTATCGCGTAAAGCGAGCCTCATTATCGCTTGGTGTCACGCTTCTCTTAATAATTTCGCGGTAATCGCGATATACTATACACAGCATACTATACACCTTTTTTTTTCTTTTTTTTTCTTTTAACTGTGTTCGAGTTTCCCCGCGCCCGATCCTGCTGCTGATGTTGAGCTCCGGGAACTTGGCGTCGCTCATCTTCGAATGATCAACGGGCACATCTAGACCGAGAAAGAGAAACAGAGAGAGAGTGAGAGAGAGAGAGAGTTGTCGATGTAGAGGAAAATCCCGTTAATAAAATTCTCTGAATTCGCAGTTTGGGTTTAATTGGTATTGGTCAGGATTTTTCCATTCGGTCGTGTGAAAAAAATGTCTTATTTTTTTCTTTCGACATTTTTGATCCGTGGCATATTTTTTTTCGCAATTATCCTCGTCGCAATAAAAAAAGGGAGTGTCGAATTTCTATTTTATTTTTCTCTTACGATGAAACGTGTGAAAAAAAATGAAGTGCAAATATTTTTCTCTTTTTTCACAATTTTGCGTTTTTTTAAAAAAAGGAAAAAACGTACAGTAATTCGGTATTTTAGCGGCTTTTTCGAAAATTGGTCGTTGATTATTTTTTGGCTGACGAATAGCTTCATTTCGTTATAAATAATTGGATTATTGTAACCAAACAAATAACGTGTGTTTACATTTTGCGATGTTTCGATGCCACGAAACTAAGTGATCTCCTTTAACGCAAACGTTGTTCGAAAGTTAACAATATTTACAATATTTTTAAACATGGTCGTAAAAAATTCAAAATTTATAGGAACCTTCATCGGCATTAATAATATCGTTGTGTTTAACAAAATGAAATTATTTATAACCTAAAAAAAATATCGGAGCCCTTTTTTTTTCGAAAAAGCCGCTGAAGTACAGAATTACCAAACGTACAAAAATATACAATTTCGTGAAGTTTTTTAAAAATATTAATTTTTTTCCATAAAATAGAAGGAATACAATTTTTTTTCTCTTTTGAATAAATTATACCCGGCGTTGATAAAAAAAAAAACAAAAAAAAACGGAAAGGCAAAAAAAATGCAATTCCTCAACGAAGAGGGAGACAGCGAGAGGCCACTGGTGCGAGACAGAACTTTTGAAAGTCTCGGCCCCTCCTTCTCCTCGCGACCCTCACCCTCGACTTTCCCGTACTCCTGTTGCTAAATGCAATATATATGCTCGGACGTATATATATATACGTGTCATGCGTGGCGCCAGTCGGTGTCTGAAAATTGCCGAAAAAGAAGAAACGGGAAGCGGGCGGAGACGTTGTTAAATCGACCGTGCATTGAGCGATGCCCGGACGTGTCGTGTAACGACGTCTGCGTATATACATATATAATTATTCGAAAAAAAAAAACAAAAAAAAACTGTCGCCGTTGATATCGAGAGTTACGAATTATTATTATTATTACTACAAGTTAAAAAGAACGGGAGATATGATTTTTTAAAAACTTTTTTCCTTTTTCATTCACTCTAGAATGGGAGGTATGATTTTTAAAAATCTTTTTTCCTTCTTCATTTACTCTAGAGTTGAAAGAAGACTAAAAGATTTTTTAAATGATTTTTTAATAAACGATCCACCGCTGGGGTTTATGGAATGAAGAAAACATCATTGGGCGCCGAATTTTAATAAAGAATAATTAAATAATAATTAAATAATATGTATAATCAAATAATACAAATACCTAAATAATAAGAATAATTAAATAATACGAATACTTAAATAATACGAAAAATTAATAAGAAAAATAATTAAATAATTTAACGAAGCGAAATCTATAAGAAGAATAATACTTTTTTTTGTCCATCGTATATATACAGACTAAGTCTTGTCCGCGCTTATTTCTCACGTTCTCGATGCTCGGTGCTCGCTATTACGCGAAATGACGATTCCGTGTTTTCACGGACGTGCGCGAGCTTCTTTCCGCTACTCGTGAGGTATTCGATTTTTTTGCCTTACTTGATCACCCCCCCCCCCCCCCCCCCACCCCGGAGCGCCTCAATGCATTATCCCTTGAGTGCGCTTCCACACGTGGCCGATGACGATGACGCTTGTGTGCGAGTACACGTGGGATCGAGCGCGATTTTGGGATTCTCTCTCAAGTATGGAGTCAATGAGTCTCTGTCTGGCTGAGACGCGAGCCTACTGTCAAGATCGAAGTTCTCGAGTGTGCTCGCCGTGTGGGAAAACCTCTTAGCGGGATACGTGTCTACAGGGTGGGCCATTGAGACATTACGTGTGAAAGAATAAATATTTGTTCAATCTTTTGTTTTCGTTCGTTTTATTCATTCGATAAAACAATTTTTTGAAAATATTAAATATGTATTTGATAATTTGTGTTATTTAAATAAAAAAATTATCTGACAATTTGATAATTTTGTATATTTAAATATTTGATTTAATAATTTTTTTTTTTATTGAATTGATTCGATGATTTGTAAATAACATTTTAACTTATATTTTAATCTTTTTTATAGGTATATTTATAGTTCATAGTTTTTAAATTATAACTAATAGTTGACTAATATTTTACTGAATGTAAATCAATTTTTAACAAATTCGTTATTAAAAATTTAACCAAATTTAAGTAAATTGATTTGATATTTTTTTAAAATTAAATATTTGATTCCATAACATTAAATAATTATTGAATATTTTATTTTCAATGTTTTTCCGTTAGATTTATTTACGACGTTTATCTTTCGACAAATTTTTTGGACTAGCCAGAGTGACGCGAAATTTTTTTTCGTTTTTTTTTTCTTTTTGTCAGCTAGCCACGGTGAATCTCCAAACTATTACATTTTCTTTTTCACGAGGCTATTTCTCAACGTTTCCGGTTTTCTCGAGAGAAACGTTGAAAAGAAAAAATGATTTTTGCAGTTGAACATGGCGCCGAGGAGGGGCAGGAGGGGAGGGTATCGAAATCTTCGTTTCTGAAGTAATTTTTAACGTCACTCTGTGTGTACGTACCCTCGTTGCCGCGGGACAAGTACGTTTATAAATATACGCGCATTCTCTCTCTCTCTCTCTTTCTCTGCCTTTCTCTCTCTTGAGTCTCTCGTGACTTCGTAAATTGGATTCCCGATGAGTCGCGTGCATCTCGATTAGGACTTATCCCCTCTGGGATATCGCTCGTTCTGCTCTTTTTTTGTATCTCTCTTCCTCTCTAATCATAATAATAATAATAATTCCCATAATCATAATAACAATGATAACGCCGGTGATGACGGTAAAGAGATTAGCGACCTTAATCTAAACAACAAATATGCATAATCATAAGGTTAACAATACGAATTATTGTCCACAGTTTAATTATAAAATCTCGTTAGTAATTATTACGATAATAATAATAATGACAATAATAATAATAAAAGTGATAAATGATTGTTATGATGTTTCGTGAGTAATAAATTTCAGATGACGATAAAAAATGGCAACGTTTTTTAATTGAGTTAATAATCATGACATCTATGATTATTAAATTAATTTATTTAATTGAACTAATAATAATAAAAAAAATAATAATAAATATATTATATTACTATCGGTGATCTCGATAGTTTTTATTCTTATAATAATAACAATTATTATTACAGATATAAATATTGTCATAATCAATTTTAAAAAAAATTGTTATTATTGTTAATGATAATAATATAAATGATGATGACAATGATAGTACTACTATGGTGCTACTACTACTAATAATAATAATAACTATAATAATGTATATAAATAATTCGCCATTAGCCTGCAGCTGACGGAAGTGAGAGACTTAAGGTCGCAACGAGAGGCAGACCTGCATCTCAAAGCGCGTATACGTCCGCGTTGGCCTTCGGCAATATTACACCGCTCGAGGCAAACTCTCTTACCCACACGCATGCGCGCACGCGAATTTTCTTTTTTCTTTTCTTCATTTTTTGTTTGTTTCGTTTGATATTTTGTTTTTTCCCCTTTTTTTTTCTTTTTTTTTTTCATTGAATTTATTTATTTATTTATGCGGGTCCTCCACAACCGGGGATATTCCGTGGAGAGCAATTGTGCGTGTCTCGCCAATGTGGATCGCTCGGGTTTGTGCCTACTGTAATTAGCCGTCGCATAAAATATACGCGTAAGGACACGCGAACGTTGCAACCGGCGGGGCGGGGGAGAGGGGGCGCTGAAAAAAAGATGGATTATTTATAGGAACATAAGTAACAAAAAAAAGGAAAAAAAAAAAACAGGAAGAATGTTGATGATAACAGTGATAACGATTTTGATAAGGGAATCACGAAATTAATTGGTTATGGTGGAAATTGTTGAGTAAATTGCAATTTATTAATTTAATTGTTGGTTAACGGTTATTTGTTTATTTATTGACACATGTCGCGCTGAACTGACAACCGGAAGTTGCGCCTCTTTTGCCACTGGATTATCGCGTTTCGATCTGCGAAGACAGAACTTAGGAAGAGAGGGGAGAATTACACGATTAAATTACATTACGCTATATGAGACCGAATAATTCTCCGGCGCATAATCCGCGCTATCCGGACGATGTGACGAATAAAGATAATGAATAAAAACGTGCTTGAATAAAAAAGACGTTTGAATGAAATTGTTTTTTTCTTTTCTGAAAAGAAATGTCGAATGAACAATTACAAAATGTGTATTCAATCAAAATTCGTTCGATGCACTTTCGATTAAATCGAATATCATCGTTCGAAATGATTTTCGAATTTCCATTCGTTTCAATTTGTTTTATTTTTAGTATTTATTGTTATGGAAAAAAAAAAAAATGAATTTTCTTTGGGTTTTATTTGTTGATTTGTTCAATTTTTAACAGTCTGTTTATTTTATTTATTCAAGTAAAATTATTTTTATACTTTAGGGAATATTAAAAATGCTGGTGGGGGAGGGGCGCTGAGAATAATTCAAAAAAATATATATTTATCCGTACTGTGGTCGATATGGTGATTTCGATAATCTGCGTTTGAAAATTTAATTGCACAGATCGAACACGCACGCTTGCATACGTGTGTGCGCTGAAGTAATGTATAATTAGGCCTTGTACATACGTGCTGCGTGAGCGAACATATTTCGATGCCGTGAGATCGTTTGAATGATCATTTATATATTTTGTATATATATCGCGAGTTCACGGTGATGCAGATCGAAGTGAGAGAAAACCCGTTCTCTCACGACAGCTTTTCCACACCGATTAAACTTAACCGCTCTCAATTCACGAGCGATGCTTTTACTGGAGGGGGGGAAGGGGGGTACGACACTCGACACTGTACGATAGATATACAGCCTCGGCAAAAAGTAAAAAAAAAAAAAAAAAAAAAAAAAAAAAAAAAAAAAAAAAAAAAAAAAAAAAAAAAAAAAAAAAAAAAAAAAAAAAAAAAAAAAAAAAAAACGAATTTACCAAACGGGATTTCGAACAGGCTGAATCCAGCTCCGTCTTGTTTTTTTTTTTTTGTTTTATTACTTTCGGTACGTCAACTTGAAAATTTCGGTTTTCACCATTAATGCACTTACCCACTAAATATCGAATTTTAACAAATTTTGAATTTTTTTAAATGATCTATCGGCTACAAAAAAAAAGATTACCAAAATCTATACAAAACTCAAACAAAATACCGTTTTTTTTTTTGAAGATACGGAATTTTCAAAATGATCTATCGGCACCAGAAAAAAAAACGATCGCAAAAATAATAATCAAAAAACATCATTTACGCTGGCTTTGTTCTTTACTAAACGTCCCTTGGTGAATCGTTTCACGATTTTTATTTTTTTACTCGAAATATTCTATTTTTTGTCCGGATAGAAAAAATACAGGGTACCTAATATTTTTGGTCCAGACTGTGTGTGCGAATATATATACATATAAATATATATATATGTATATAGTGCAAGCAATGCTCGTCGGAACATACACGTGGACCTGTCGTGAGAGCACGACCAATAAAAGGAGAAAAAAAAAGTTCATTATCGATATCATCCCATATCGGGACAAGAGAGCGAACAAAGTTGGCGATTCAACACACATACCTCCGGCTCGATCTTTTCCAAAACCGTGTATCACCGGAAATCCCACTTGTATATAAATTTCGATATACGCTGTACGCGGATTTTCATTGGTCGGATTAGTCAGACGCTTTTCCTCATTGACTGTTGTCGGGAGACAAATGTCGAGGCCACATACTTTGTTTTCCGGTTTTTGTTCCTTTTTTTCGTTTTTTTTCTTTTTTTCTTTTTTTTTCTCTCTCTCTTTTCGTTGCCTTTTTCCGTACGAGGTTTCGTGACATTTTCATTTGCGGAATGCTCCCGCTGCGGAACCGAGGACAAGGCCTCTATTATTATCTCTTTCGTTTTTATATTTTTCTCTCTCATTGCGATTGAATGAGCGACAACTCACGATCAATCGTACACCTGAGAAATTTCCTTTACTGCTGATTTTTTTTTTTTTGCACGCGTTCAGACTGCCATCGAGAGATTTTGATTCGCTGGGATTTTTATGATGATGACTTTTGTAGCTTGTTGAAACGCAATGAAAATTCATTTTTTTTAAATTAGTTGTCTTTAATATATATATA
>JAPYZI010005307.1:0-15479 GCA_030523105.1 Ophioninae sp. A BG-2022a | reverse complement strand
TCTACAAAAGGTTTTTCGCATTTTCCCAGTCTAATTTTCCACTTTCGGCAAAAACTCGGGCATATTCGTAATCAGCGGAAAATTTCCGATCAAATACACTCTTTTAATACTTAAAAAACGGGAAAAAAATTTTTTTCGTCCTCCCAGGCCACTTTTCCGGAATCTCAAAAATCACGATATTTCAAAAGGTCGTAGGATGACCTTTCCGTAGGCTGTGGGGATTCAATTGGGGGGTTTGGAAAAGCTTTTTGCCTAACTTAAATAATGGCGTTGGATTCATATCGATATCTTCTATAGTTTTCTCGGAAAGGCCACTTGAAAAATCGAAAAAAAAGAGGCAAAGGGGTATGTATGGAAAAATTTGTAAAAATCGATGGTCCAACTTTGAAATTCTGCCAAAAATCAAAAAACCATCGGATTTGAATGATTAAAAAAGCAATTTGAAGAAAAAATCATAACGAAGAGATTGAGCGCAAAGTGGAGTCCCAAACCCTAAAGAAAAAAAAGTTATCGATGATTGAGTGAAAAAACTTTTTTCGCCCAAAAATCCAAAAAAATTTTGGATTTTAAATATTTTTTTTATTGGTCCATTTCCATGTAATTTTGTCCCCTGATCACGAATCCACCATTTATTTCCCCCAAAACCCAAAATTTCCATTAAAAAACCATAAAAAACTTCTAAAAACACGATTTTTTGTACTGTGCGCAGTGCTTCGATCGAAAATTCAATGATATTCGTAATCGGCAGAAAATTTACGATTGAATAGACCCTTTAAACTATTTCAGAGTCCAAAAACAAAAACGTTCAACTTCATCTCCTTGAAATTTGCAATTTTCACATTTTGTGGGCGCCAACATTTCACGGATAACATTCCGTCGAAGCTCTATAGTATACTTCCGGTTCAAAAAAATTCACTTTTATCCGTTTTGTAATCAGTTTCCAAGATTATCAGAATTTTCTTCGATTTTCCCAACTTTGTGGGAAAACCTGGCAACGATTTTCCTCCTGTCGTTTTTCGTGGCAACTGCGATCTAAAACCGCGATATCGACTGTTAATCCGCGAGCGATCGTTAAATCATTAAAAAATCGTTTTTTCCTGACGGCACTGCGAGCTCAATGATCGATCCGCATTTGATTAATACTGGAACGAACGGACGCCCCGAGACTTCATTCACGCACGGTTCACGTGAAAATAAACATTGTCCCGATTAATATTCACTTTCGTATTCGCTTTAGGTCGTGACCTAAAGCTCTTCGTCGCGGTGAGTTTTATTGCGTTCCGCAGACGAGCATTCCGTCGGTCCTAGCCTTTTTTTTTTTTTTTTTTTTTTCGGTAATTATACAGAAGTGGAAGATCTCCAACTGAATTTTACGGGGGATTTTTTTTTTGCCAGTTGACGGAGGCTGACATTTATTAATTATTAAACCCAAACAAACCCAATCAATCTTAATTGTTTCCATAAGATTGTTTGGGTTTGTTTGGGTTTGTTTAGAGAATATTCTGGAAGACTCGTATCGTTGAAAAATTCAAAAATTACGAAATTATGAAAAATTCGAAAATTACGAAATATTCGAATATTACGAAAAATCCTTATTTTATTTCATTTTTCGCCAAACCTCATGAGAAATAAAAAAAAATGTAAATAATTAAAAATGTTAAAAATGTTCATGGCTAAATATCAATAGTGGTGACAAATTAAATTAATTTATAGCGAAAAAAAAAATTTCGTCAGCATAATTACCTTTGGTTTCCGCAAATCCATCCGTAGAGAATATCGAAACGATCAGTGCGTGGTTCCTCGTAAAATGGTCTTCAAACTCGTGAAAAATGATTTACGATCGGTCTAATTTAATTCAATGCCCCAAAGAATGGACAAACTACGTTTGAAGATTCAATTGGATCGGAAAGTAAAAAATGAACGAAGTCAATGACCCTTAACGTTCCGTCAGTCAAATCATTCGTAATTGAACAATTTTCGTGTCATCCACCCGGTGAACGACACCGATGACTTCCACTTGACAAAAAAAAAAACGGAACTCGAATAAACCAGCAAATACAATCCAAATTTAGCCGCCCGAAGACTCGCGACGACGCTAAACATAGCTGCGTACACTACGCTAAATATAACTCTACGTACGGAGAGCAAATTGTTTGCGACCTCGTACCGAAACGAATGCATACCTGACGCCACGCTGCGTTCAAACTGAACAATTATTTCGAGATGTCTCCGATACCACGTGCTCGAACTTGTGACATTCACGAATGTACGCAAAATAATATGATTTTTTTCTACGATTATTATTATTATTTATTATTTATTATTTATTAGTATTTATTATTATTTATTATTTATTATTATTTATTATTTATGATTATTTATTATTTATTATTTATTATTATTTATTATTATTTATTGTTTATTATTATTTATTATTTATTTATATTTAGACGCAATGAAACATTAAATTAATAACAATAAATCTAGGAATGAAACCATAGCAATTAACATTAATTTTGTTAATCGATTTTATTTTCTTTCTCTCATTTCTGTAAGGAAAATTATTATAGATTTATCGATGCGTGACCTTGACGGTCTTTAATCAGCTCCGATGCGTGACCTTGACAGCTGACTAAGGATTCACTTACGAAAGAGTAATTTCGTACTCCTTCGTAAGTACGTAATCATTCCTTCGAATTCACGAATACCGGAAGTGACAATAAAGAGGTTATTTCAAGAATTTTATTTTAATGTTATTTTTAATGTATTTTTGATTATATTTTTCATTTATTTAAAATTTATTATATATTATATTTTTAATTAATAATTAAATATCATTAATTAAAGTTCATTCGAATGAAGATAAATTAAACAAAAAAAAATGTTAGTTTAAGATTTTTCGTATCCTCGAGAACTGAAATGAAAATCCCTGAATGGAAGAAACACCCAAATGGCGTGACGGTTCAAAAATGGTTGAAGAAAAAATATTTATCTAATTCATGATTTTTCATGATTCGTGATTTTTAAATCATGATTGTTGAACCCGGGTTATCGGTAAAGTTATTCCGGAGTTGATTAAAGAACGTCAAGGTCACGCATCGATAAATCTATAATAATTTTCTTTTGCGTTGTTGCTCCGTCGGTAACTTGCCAACCGATAAGAGACGCTCGATCAAGGATTATCGTCGCGTACTCGTGACCGACGTCGCGGTACTTTTATTCCCATCTTTTTTATCTCAACTCTAACTATTAGCGAGTACCACTCGTCAATTCGATTATGTCGGAGAACTCAAAGTTTTGACGTCTTTGGTAAGCGAGTTCCAAGTGAATATTTGTAACAAACATTTGTCGTATGCGTCAAGAATTCACCGAGAAAAATTCACTGACGCAAAACGACGTTCGCGTGAACGCACGTCCGCGAGGTTTTCTTTGTTGTTGACCGTTTCTCGTGTATTAGTTGGTGCAATTTTGGACCTTCCAAAAATGAAGGTAAAAAATCAATGAAATGAAAAAAATTGTTATTTTTATGCATTTTTTATGAAATTATGAATAAAGATATTGATCCAAAGTTTTTTAGGCTTAGGTAATATATGCACTTTTGAAATACATTTAAAAATAATGTTATTTTTTTATTAAACATTTTTTGCATTTTTTAAATATTTTATTTTAAAAAACATTATATGCACTTTTAACGTGCAAAAACACCACTCGAATACAACGCCTCGATCAGTAGGCGTGTCTGCACTGCTGTTGAAGTTTCAAACACTGGACTATTCAAAACAGAAAAATTTCGAATTTTTAGCTTCGATCTATCACTAGCAACGGACTGAACCATCATTTTTAAAGTACCTGCAAAAATAACAAAATTTTTGCGAAAATAAGGGGAAGAAAAAAATCGCATTCTTTTTCACTGCTTTTCGCCATCGAAAAAAATAGTAAAAAAAAACAATTTTAAAATAATTCTAATACAGTCAATTGCTATATATGTACAAGATGTATGGTTAAAATTTCACAACGATCGGTTCATTAGTTTCGGAAACTTTTTGAAAAAAAACAATGTTAAAAATTAGTGTAGAAAAAAAAAATTAATCTAAAACCAAATAATAATACAAAATATCAAATAAATAAATATCAATTAAAAAGAAAAGCACAAACCCCTGCGTCTAAGAATTCCACAAAAATTGATACTCGTTTTTTCATCGAAAACTTAATCGCCTACGAGAAAAGTGATTTCGAAGATTTATCAATTTACATAAATTATCTTTTCGTGAATTCCTGTGCTGATGTTTCCCTGGTAATCTCAGCGTTCGTTTTGACGTCCGTAATGACCCTTTGGGTTGATTACCGTTTATGTCTATCCCCCCACCCCTCCTCTTCCTCGTTTCCACATTTTATTTCCTTTCAGGTAACTCGAACCCCTTCGAAAGACCGCCTACGTTATTAACGACCTGCGCCATTACTGGGTGCGTCAAGTAGCCCCAGTTCCAATGAACCGTTGCATCAATGAACCCCGCGTTATCGATTATGCGTTGCATTCATTATCCCCTGGGAGACGATAAGCGCTCGCGTCAATTATCCGTGTCGTTAATTATCGACGGTGCGAATAAAAATCGGTTCGCGCCTAGTTGACCTTTCTGATACGTCAGGATCCCATCGCTTGTCTCAGGCCAAAAATAAACCCGGTATTATGGACAACGTGAGTTTCATGAACGAGAAGCCAATGGAAAGCAAATGATGTTTTTTGTTTTTCTTTTTTTATTTTCTAGGATTTTGAAAAAAAAAAAAAAAAAAAAAAAAAAAAAAAACATTCATATTGAACCGCAATGTTTCGAGTGCTCGCCGAAAATACGAGCGCTGGTGTACTTTTAATGAACTTAACCGCATTTCGTGATGACGATGTTGGGCTTGTACAGTATAAACTCGATTATCCGAATTGCCGGTATTCGAAGTCTCCGAACTCGGTTAGTTCGAACCCCGTTATCTAAACCTTCGATTTTATTGCTACGCTAAAAAACCATCAAAAATCAAGGCTCTACTGTACAAGCTAATAAATGATTATCTTCTTGCCGGGAGTAACCAACGTTAAAAACCGTAGAGTCTTGCTTCCTTCGTTAAAGATACATCCTCAAAACAGTCGCGTGACCATTAATATTATTTCGATTGCGCCTCGTTATCCTTCAAACGCATCAAAGCATTTTTACGTCATTCCCAATGAGTTTTTCAATGCGCCATAAGGAATAAACGTGTCCGCGATCAATAACGCGTAACTAACCGTCTTTCACACGGGATCCTCATTCGATCGAGTTTACCGTCTCGTGACACTTGGCAATTCGCACATTCTTTTTTTTTTTCTTTCTTTTTTTTTCTTTTTTGTTTTGTTTCACCCTCTGTTTCTGCTCGCCTGCATATTTGTGAGTCTCTTTGCGCGAAGATTCTCTACGTCCAGTCAAGGGAAACCGTCGAGACCCAGAATCGACCTTTTTTTTCCAATCGCCTTTCATCGATCAGACCAAAAGGTCAATCCCCGGTTGTTCCTTCGGTTCCCCTTCGTATTATCGATCAACCACTTTTTTTTTTACTCTCGTCTCGTCATGCGTTCCCGGACCGAATAGGGAAAATGATCCTTTTTGCAAAAACGAATGGGTGCCTCCGTTGAGAATTTGAATAATTCAAGCTGGGCTGGACTACGTCAACGATCCGAAAATCAAGCTTACTTAAAACAGTCCTCTAATTTCTCGGGTGTTTTTTTTTTTACGGCTTTTTCAATAATTTTTTACGGGCGAACCATCGAAATAATCAATCTCATTGTTTTTCCATAATTTTTATTAACATTTAAATACACTTCACAAATTTTTTGAAGTCAAAATCTGTAATAGAATAAAAGTTACAGTGGCCGATAGGAGGGCATCAAGTAAAAGAGGTGATTGACGGTGACCAAGATTGCGGCAGTTCTGCTTATCGGAAATTAAAAAACCAAACGGCATTTTAATCGTTATACTTAATACTAGCGATTGACGTAGAGGGAATTCGAAATTACAAAAATTGACTTTTCTGTACACTTTTCAAAATGAAATTCTACTTTTTACTCATTCTTTCTGAAGTTTTTCGCTCGTAGAAAAAAAACTATCGAAGCGATCGTGATAATCCTAGTCAAATCGCTGGCTTATAACATTTTAAAGGTGATGTATAAATTTGAACAAGATCGGTGCAGTAGTTTCCGAAAAATCGTGGTCAACGTTTCGAAAAATCGTGAAAATTTCACATTCATCGAATATGAAATATTTATTTTACTTTTTTTTTTATTGCCTCAGGAATTCCACGTTTTATCTAATCGATCCGGCAGAAAAACGTGATCAAAGATATTTCTTATCATTTACCATCGCGGTAACATTTCCTTCCCTATGGCCTTTGCAGAGAGCCCGATAATCGCAATCGAATATCGACTGTGAGCGTTTCGTACGTCAACGAATTTTAATCGTTGATCGTTATCGTACGTTATCGAATTCCCCAGTGCGATATACGTATCGATGCGTTTCCTCTTGACGAAAATACCAAACAAAAGAAAATCCCAAATCTCATTGGCTCATTTATATCATCATTATTCAAGTGCATCATTATTATGCATTATTGTTATTACGAATTAACGATGAATTATTAATAAAATAATAAACGAGGAAATAAACGAGCGTAGTAAAAAGAAATCCATTATTTTTTGTAGTCAACCAATCACAAAACCCTCGCTAAAGTTTGTTCAGTACGAAGTCTCATTTTTCCAACGTCGTCTAGTGCAATGCGATCGGACTTATGCAATTCGAGATACAGATGGAACTCGATGCATCTATTGGAAAAATCATGGATTTCTTTTTACTACACCTAATACGTCGCGCGATGATAATCCGTTACCGAGCTTTGCGAACTCTCGAACGAACCGAACATCGATGGAATATTTTCGTCCTCGTGACTGCGCTCTCAGCCACCCATGAAACGACGAAAGATCGCGCGACCTCGTTGTTTAACTCGGTTTGATAATACACTCGAACTCGACTCTCGTCGGATCACCCAATCCCCGGTTTTCCATCCGTGAATTTTTCGTTTTATCGAGCGCGCACGTGGACACCCAACAGGCCACGTTTAAAGCACGAACGTTCGTTTATTCGTGTCGCGTTCTCGATACAAAGTTTATCGTTTCGACCTCTCTTTATCGAATAGCGAACATCGATAAAAAAATATTAAAAAATTGATGAAAAAACAATATTTAAAAAATGGCGAGAAGTTCATGACCACTGTGGAACGAAGCTCGACGAAACTCGTCGCTTCTTTTCGTTATTGCGTGTCAACGTTGAGTGCTTTTCATTAAAAAATAAAAATTTGAAAAAAAATAAAAAGTATTTTCTTTTCGAAAATATTCCGGACGAATTTCGAACGTTTCGGATTGCCCGGGATTGACGCAGCGTCGTAAATATTTCCAACAATCGAATTGATCGTGATACAATTTTGTTTCGTGTTTTTTTTTTTTTTTTTTTTTTTTTTTTCGTTGCAAATTCGCAACACGCGATCTTCACGGCCAGGCTGAACCGAACAAACGAGACGGTAAAAAACGAGAAGACTTTGTATCTAGGCCGTTAAATCGACTCTTGAATTACAAATGTTCTCATTATTAATTGGCCAAAGTCAATGGAGAGAGAACGAGAATGGGTAATCCGAGAATTCGACCACTGCGGTATCGTGCCATCAATGATTTACGATTATTCGCACACGTTAACGGACGAAGCGATCCCGAATATCGAGCGCCGAGCGAATTTTGAACTTCGATCTTTTCCTCGACAATTTTTTGATCCAATTGCCCGCATAGCTTTATAGAGGTAAACGTACGAATTCTATTTCACGAAAAGAGCCCTATATACGTTTGAACAAATTTTTTTTTACGTAATTATCGAGCTGTCAAAAACGAATGAATTATTTTTCTAAAAAAAGAATAAATAATTTATTGTTAAAAAAACAGTTGCATATATTTTGTTTATAAAAAATAAAAATTATTTGAATATTAATTTCGTTCGTTCATAACAAAAAATATTTTTCATTCCATTGTTTTATAAGCACATGAAATAATTAATAATAAATATCAATAGTAATAATAATAATATTAAATTAACAATAAATGAATATTAAATTATTTAGTAGCAAATAAATATTAAATAATAATCAATATTACGTTATTGATTTAATAATAATAATAATAAATATCGATGATAAACTTAATTTTTATCGATATATATAAACAAATGAAGTAATAATGAATTAATAATTGCGTTTGAAAAAATGTGTAATTATTATCAATTCAATTATTTTACAAACAAATGATATAAAATATATTTACTTTAATATCTATAAATAGAAACAAATGAAATTCTGTTTTTTCCTAGTTTCCGATTCGAAAACAACTTAAATATACAAAATAGCTGATGAAAAAAAACAAAATCGAAAATCGAAGGTACGAAGCGAAGAAAAGCATCGAGCGCTAAGCGAGCGGAAACGATGGAGCTTTCCGAGGCCGCGGGTACGGAACGGTCGCAACGAAGGAATTCACGGTGTCGCTGCAAGCCTCCTTCGAACGAGACTCTATTTTCCATAATGCTCCTTCCGCACGAATCGATCGTCCTCAACAGCCTTGCGCGCCGTTCTATATAAATCGATCGACCCCATATGCCAAACGACGAAGCAGCAACGACTAATCGTACAATTATTTTTATCGTTCGCCAGAATGTTACTCGCGTGAACACGAGAGTCTTCGATTCTTTATTTTGCAACTTCGATTCGATTACCTTCGATTCTTTATTTCGCAGAAATCCTTCGATTCTAATCCAATACGTTGACAGGTTGTACCGATTTTTTTTATTAGTTCAGAGTTTGTTTGGGTTTTATTTTTTTTTAATTTATTTTATTTGAATTTAATTGTTTAGAGTTTTATTTTTTTTTTTAATTATTTTATTTGAATTTAATTGTTACGAGTTTTTTTTTTTTATTTATTTTATTTGAATTTAATTGTTACGAGTTTTTTTTTTTTCATTCATTTTATTTTAATTTAATTGTTTGAGTTTTATTTTGTTTGGGTTTAATTTTCTTTGAATTTATTTTGTTTGCGTTTTATTTTCTTTGAATTTTATTTGTCAACGATCATCATCATCATCAACATCGCCATTATCATTGTCGTGACAATAAAAATAACGTTAATTATGATAACGATGATAATGTTAATAACCCAAACAAACCCATATTTCTATTGTCCCATCTTTCGGTAATCCGAATTGAGCTCGGTCCCGTTGGATTCGGATAATCAAGGCTCTACTGTACACCTCCACTTTGAAAGATAGGCATTTGTTACGATTCGTCGGGCTCGCACCGCCTCGAGCCGGTTTCGATTCGTGCGCGGACGGAGCGCGGACGAAACGAACGATGCGCCCTGATGAACGCGAATTGCGTTAACAGCTGATGTCACTTTTTTTTAAATTTATTTTTCCCAAACACAGACGATGCCAGGAAGACGGTCTCTTTGTTGTTTCGAGATGTGTACGAGTACCACACGAGGATCGTTCTCTCACGGCTATTCAATTCACGCTCAACGTATTTCTTTTATCATTTTTGTTTTCTAGAAAAGTTTTGGTCTCCAGTTTTTTTCCAATTAGGCTATACGCGGTTTGATTAAACCGCTGATTTCCTTGGCTAACGTTTTTCTATCGTAAAATAAAAAATTCCCGGCCTGAAACTTATTTTTCACAGCTGAAATGGAATCACAAATGTAGTAGTGCAAAACTCTCTGAAAAACTCTGATCCGTTCATTGGATGTCGAGTTCACCATTTAAACAAATAATTTTACGAAAAAAAAAATCATTCTCAAAGGTTTCTTAGCAGTTGCATACACGTAATTACGATTTTACCCTCACTCCGCGATATCCGCACCAAACTTTCGACCTTCCACTTTAATTCGAGTTCCTCCAAGTATCGAACTATTTTTCCGCCATTTTAAGAGCAGTCTATCCCGTTGAATTCGGTTTCGGTTGATCCACGGTAAACAGACCGTTCGCACTCGCGACTGTTTGTCATCAAACGCGTCTAAAAGTGTTTTCCAACGACGAACTTATCGGCGATAATGTTTTGAAGGTTAGCGTACGAAACCGAGAACGTGGAGTTAAAAAACACGTTTCGACACGAGAAATTGTTCGAAGAGGTCGAAAAAAAAAACGTACACATACAGGGAGAGTTTAAGATTACGATTTATTAGATTTCTTCACCACGCTCGAGAAAGGACAGCCATCGTAATCCACTGTTAATGTTTCGTGTCTTTGGGTTGTTTATTCCTGTAAAGTTTCGTGCCTCTAGCCCACGCGAGTAAGTGCGTCAGTGATAAGAATTCCTTCGCCGGCAAAAATGTGTGTTTTTATGCGTATGACGATCGCTGTCGACGCGGATAACCGACTGCCGCGAAATTGCCGTTCCGAATATGCAAGATTTTTTCCGCGAAACGTAAAACGCGATTTACAGTAAAAGCTCGATTATCGGAAATCCCATTCGAAATATAACCTTTAATTTTGTTACAACATACATTGTTAGATACGAGAAGAGAATAGGTTATGTAAACGTATACGTCGAGACGATTGTCGGACTCTTTCTGTCGAAACGCAGCGGGCATGCGCGCGAGAAAGCTTCCTTGAAGGTGGCGCTTCCATGCGGCCATCGAGGACACTTCGGAATTCGTTTCTGGTTGGAGATTTACCGTCCCGTCGAGAAAGTATCGAAAAATGTGTTCTCGACTCGAGACGATGACATTTTGGACAATAACTGGTGGAAAAAGGGTCGAAGTCGAAGGAAAGTGATTGGTCAATGTTTTGCGGTTAGAAATGCAATATGGGGGTGTATTTACGGTGGGCGTTAGTCCCAATAACTTTTCTACTATTTTTACGCGCGTTCAACGATTCGACTGACGTGGCCAAGTGCTCAACCTCCATATCTCCAACTGATAATGTAGATATCGATTTATATCGGGAAGCCCCTGGCTCGTGATTGTAAACATTCGTGAGCTCGCGATAAACGATTCAAGTTTTCAGAAAAGATATTTTCACCGGGTTACTAGGATCACCCACGCGCGGTCTTGATATTTTCTCAGTTCGGCTACCGAGCTGGTTCACTGGGTGATAAAAATGTTTTCGGTATCGAAATCCGGCATGGACAAATTTTGAACGCTAAAGACGTAGAAGATTGACCTAACCTCGAAGAGACTCTGTTTTTGTAGAATTAAAAAACGAAGAGGTTGATACTTTCGTTTTGCGGTAAATATGTTTCTTGAGAAATCGCGGTTTACCAACTCCATCTCTGTCGCACTCGCACGTCACGTGATACGCACATCTTTCCACATGTCCTTAAGCGCCATCGATCGATCGAGAAAAAAAAGCGAACCAAGCCATCGGCGAAAGAAGTTCACCGGAATTCGTGCGTGCGCTGAAGCGACGCCGTCAGTCGATTGAGAACCGTTGGAGCGACAAGAACGATGATCTCCTTTCGTTTTCATTCGGCGAGAAGATCCTCGTTCGCGTTGCCGAGAAATTAGTGAATCAAAAATCGCACGATTCCAATAGTCGAGACAATGCCAATCACAACGATGATAATATGATAACTACAGAGTTATCGATCAGAGAATTGTTCTTTTTGAAAAAAGAAAAAAAAAACAAATAAACTCCGTCCTTTTGTTTTCTCCACTGCCTAGTAACTCTCGCAGTTCTTTCACTTCCCCCTCCGCCAGGTAGTAAGCCTACCCGCTTTCCGAACGTTTCAAAGAAAACGATCGAAAAGTTGCGAAAGGCGAGCCACAGTCGTTGAGATCCACGGGTTTTCAATACCCGAGGCTGGATTTCTTTTCGCGGGGTATCTTCACGTAGGTCCGTCTCTGTGTATGTGTAGCGTTGAGCGTTCCTTTTTTCAAACACGCCGAGGCCGTTGTCCAGCGTGCGCATGAACGTCGCGTGTGCGCGCGCATACAGTCCGTAGAAAAAAGCAAAAAGTCTCGAACCACAAGATTCGATGTATGCGATGGGGTTAGTTAGGGTCGTTCGCTTCTCACCGACTGTACGCATTTGACCGATCGACGGTCGGTAAAGAAGGCGTAACTCGCGTGAGTTCGCATTCACGAAAAATTCCGTTTTTGTTTCGGCAAACGTTGTCGGTGACTTCAGAAGTTTTTCTCGCGAGCTGTCAAAGTGTGTGTCAAGATATTCAACGTTTCTGGGGAAAACATCGAAAGTCTCAACGGTCTCTTTTCAGCCTAGGCCAGGGATTATTTCTGGATGAAACTAAATATCACTCGATAGGAAAAAAGAATAAGGGGTCGAGATAAAAACAGCTATCTAGCTCGCACACGCTCGTTAGTGGAACCTCAAGGTTAACTTATGAGTTTCTGTGGAGTTAGATCTTTTCTGTTCCGAGCATATTAATCCACGTGAAAAGTAAATACATTGTTCGTTCTCGAGCGCACAGCTGAACGCTGTATTATAAGCGGTAAAGGGAAAGAGACTGGGAAATTCGCTGTCCACTCCCCCCCCCCTCCCCCTGCTTCTTCGCGGCTGTGCTTTGCTTTCCATCCGCTACCAACGGTGGCGTCGCTCCGAGCCCCGCCAGCCCCCGCGGACCCCGCCCACGATGGGTTTATAAAAGCGGCCATACGACGCGCCGCCACTTCAGTCAGGCTTCGCATCCGTATGCGGTTCTGTTCTGTAGCTGTTCGAAATAATCGTCCTGATTCTTCTCGAAAGAGCTTGAGATTAATTACGAAACGAAAAATACCGATCAGTCATCGAAGCATCGAACAAACCGCAAATATTAAAAAATTAAAAACTTCGAAGACTCTCATCGCGCTAAAACTATCGCTGTCAACGGAAGAGTGCGCGTGCAAGTGTCTTCGAAGACTCCGAGTGGGTGCGCAACGATCGCTGTCGATTTTTGTTTCTTCTATTCGTTCCTGTACAACGTAAGTGTCTCGTTATGCTTCGGAGGATCGAATGAGAAGGAACAAATGGAAAACTATACCCGTATGAGTGCGATCGATATTCCGTGTAACGTTCCATCTGGATATGTATTTCACGACGTGATTATTCGTTCGTCGAAAACCGTAGGATATCGCGATGTTGATCTTTTTTTTCGTTCGCAAGCTATGGTAGTCAAACACACCATTCTCTGGGCGCTCGTAGCGCGTGGAAATTCAGATAGAACCGTTAGCGAGTAGCTTTCACTCGGACGGCCTTTCGTAATGCGCGAGGAGCTCGTGTTTAGTGGGCTGCAATTGTGAGGGATCGTTTTGGACGTTTGACAATTTTATACGTTTCGTTGACGCCGAAACATTAACTCAAAGAACAACAATTGGTTCCCGCGAGGACGATACGATCGAAGTTGTTTGTTTGTTTTTTTTTCCCCAACAATGGCCTATTGAAAATTCTGCGCAGACGCGCGTGCGTGGGAATAACGAATGCGCGATGGATTAATCGATAAGCTTACGTTCGCGCACACTGGCTCGTTTCGGGTTATACACTCGTACAGACGAGCAAACGCGCGTTAATGGAAAAACATTACGGTATATCGAATATATACATATCTCATAACCTAAAAGTGACCAGAAACAAAATACCCGTTCAAAGCTTCGAGCGTAGCTCGTGATTCGTTGCAGCCAAAACAAAACTCAAACGTTGGGGAAAGCCCGCTTCCAAAAGGCGTTTCGAAATATCGAAAGCTGAAGTTAGTGAAGCTCGTTTTTTTTTTTTTTCGACGTTTCTCTCGAGCGCAAGAATCGGGCGGCCTTTGATGCTTCGGGGAGAAACTCCCACGAAAGTTTCGTCCCCTAGTGTGCGTGTTTGGGTTCGCGTGTGTAGGAAAATGCCGGGTCGCTTATTCGTCGACCTCGTCGGCGCTTTGATAATCAATACCGCGCTCGTCGAGCAGCTTTTCCGAATGAAACGAGAGAGATCGAGCGGATGGTGGCCAGTGGTGTCGGGGTGGTGGGGGGGCGTTCGGGAAGGATGCAACCGTCCCGAAAACGTTCGGGTGGGTTCGGGACAGGATATAACGGGCTTTGCGCTCGCAGGTTTTTTTTTACCGTTTCGTCACATACACGCGCCTACACAAGCGCGCGTCCACCCACGCTCCAGCTCGGTCGATAACACTGCGGTGCCCCGCTGCAGTTTTTCGCAAGTGGCAAAGACTCCACCGGTCGAAATACAAACGTGCTTTAAAAAAATTTTTTTTTTTTTATTTGCACTAGCAAAAAAAATAGTTTCTTTTATTTTAACGAGCAAATTTTTTTTTTATTTGGCGACCTCTATTGAGATCACTGACCGAGACAGTTCGACATGGCGAATAGAAATAACGATCGTTGCGTAGTACGCAAAATAGCGGTATCGAATCAGATGAAATTTCATGCCGAGCTATATTCACTGCATACACGTGTATCTTTGCCCCACCAAGCTCAATCCGACTCAGGCCAACGAACATAAGTACAGATATATATATATATATGCGTCCCCATCGAAGACAGAAACTCCGAGCAACCCCGCTAATCGAGAAATAAATGCAGTGTAAACAGAGCTTGGGGATTGGTCCGATCTTTTAGAACTTTTTCACATCTTTCGCGCACTTTGGCTGTTCGACTAATTATCTTTCTTTATCGAAAATCATCCTCGACAAATTTTTATACAAATTCATAATCAGATGAATTATATAATCATCCGATGAATTTATTATTTAAAATTAATTCGTAAAATCCACTCGAAAATTAATCGTTCAAAAAGTTTTATCAATAAATGAACGATAACAATGTAATAATAATGTAAAAATTAATTATTGATAATTAGTTTTTTAAGATTCTTTCTTAAATGAATTATTCGAAAAGAATGATCGAAAATCGTTTCATTTTCGTTGGTTTACAAAATTTCAGTAAAAATAATGAAAAATTACGTTAAAAAATCGAGAATCCGAAAATACAGATAACGCATTGTGGAGAATGGTTTTTTTTTTAAATCTTCCGCATTAGGGGATCAAGAGATATGCCTGACCTCGGATTTTACGGAAAGCAATGAGAGGGACGACGGAGGTGGGAGCGGAAATGTATGGGACCTGACCACAGTGTGGTTTCTTATCGATTCGGAACATTTCCGGTATTCGCGTCACGTATTGCGCGCGCAGTTCCTAGATGAGAAAATAGAACATAATATCTAAACCTATGGTTTGGTTTAGTGCCGGCGTAGTAAAACGGTTTAAGAAACTTTTTTGTAGCAAATTGTTTGGGTTTGTTTGGGTTTCTTTAGAAAATCGTTTTTTTTTAATGGGATGTGTTAAAAATAATATCTGTATTGAATTTAACTAATCCCGTAAGAAACAATTTCTCAAGGAACCCAAATAAACCCAAACAAACCCAAACAACTTAAGTTTGTTTGTTTGGGTTT
>JAPYZI010005306.1:0-10712 GCA_030523105.1 Ophioninae sp. A BG-2022a | reverse complement strand
TAAATGAATGTCCGTAGCCTGCGAGAAGCTCACTCGACGACCTTTTGAAATATCGCGATTTTTGAGATTCCGGAAAAGTGGCCGGGGGGAGTCGAAAAAATTTTTCCCCCGTTTTTTAAGTATTAAAAGGGTGTATTTGATCGGAAATTTTCCGCTGATCACAAATATGCGCGAGTTTTTGCCGAAAGTGGAAAATTAGACTGAGAATATGCAAATTTTTACTGATAAATATTTTCATTTTTTTTATCATTGAAGACTTTTCTCTTTTAAATCTTTATTTTTTGGGTATTTTTTTCGTGAATTTTTTTCATTATTGAATAATTGTCATACCGTTGTGGTTATTTAAAATGATAATAATCGAGAAACGTCACTTACACCACTGACATATCAATTAACAATTATTTTAAAAATATTTCGTAAAAACTAACTCTAATTATCCCTGTAAACACTTTAACCCCTTAATTTTTCGTAAAATAAGGAAAAGCTCACTGCAAACTCAGGCTAATTTTTCAGCCAAATTGTAACGATTCATCTTTTAAAAAAATTCTATCGTCTCAACAATACAATTTTTCTTCCTTCACTCGGGTGCAGCCCCCTTAAAAATATTCTTGAAACAAGCAAAAGCTCGACTTAATGAAAAAGTTGGCACAACGAGGGTAGGAGTGCACTCTCCGCTAATCGGACACGAGGCATTAACTCTTGTTTCCCTTCGTCTGCTCTCACCTCGAAGGTAACCAACCCCCCCCCCCTCCCCGCCCCCATCGTAGCGCCACCTAGCGTCACCCAAGTGAATTAAAACGCGATTTTTTTTCCTTTTCGCATGCGTGGGCGTAACGCACCTCTGTCCTGCAGCCCTCGTGCGAATAGGGGGTGAAAACCCCGAGATTTTTACCCCCCCCCCCAGGGTCACCCCTATATTAATTTATACCTCGTTTATTTATTTTAATGAGTTTCCAACGCTCGTCGACGCGTGATCCTCTCACGTGGATTCTGCGTGAGCCCGTACGTCCTTTTGAAATTAAAAAAAAAAATTTTCTAATTCTTTTTTTTTTGCCCACTCGTGGCGCACGCATTTTTATTTTTTGCCCTCGTGCGTAAAGTATGTGTGTCGAGCACGCGAGGGTGCCCTTTTCAAACGCACTTCGTCTCTCACGCACTACGTGACGGGTGACTTTTGCCCCCCCCTTTGCCCTTCCCTCCCGGTGCGTTTCGCACCCGAGTGTAAATTTGCGGCTTGGGAGATTCTAGCTTTGCTGCATTGCTGTGCTTGTTTTATTTTTATTCGAGATAAAGGGAATTATTTAATTCCAGAGGGGTGTAAAGACAGGATAGGGATTTTGGAATTTTTTTCCGAAGTGAGTTTTGGGAGTATGGGGATGAGGTTTTACAGGAAGTTCGAACGTAGTCTTGAGATGCTTGAGTTTTTTTTTCGTGACGATATATTGAGAAACAACGAAGTTATTGTTGTTTGAATGAAGAAGTATACATTTTTGAAGTTGTATGAGAGTCGATCGATTTTCGAAATTTTTTTTCGATGGAAATATCGTTGCGACGAAGTAGAAATTTTACGTAGAGTTCATACGTGGTCTTATTGAGCTCGAGTTTTTTTTTCGTTACAAAATATCGATAAACAATTGAGATATGTTTATTTAAACAAATGAAATGCCAACGCTCTAGAAAAATTGTGCGATGTTCAAATTTTTTCCGACGAAAGTATGAGGACTACGCGGTCCCAATTTTGCATAAAGTTGATGCATAGTCTTGGGAAGCTGGGAGATTTTTTCCGTAAAGAAATTTTGAAAAACAGTGAATTTATAATAATTTATCTGGAGTAAAATCAATTTCATCCTTACTTGCCCCTTCATGCACGCGTGGAATAATAAATGTTCTGCTTTTTCTGCAATTTTCCTTCGCTCACGAATGGAGAATCTTTAACTACCCCCCCCCCCCTACGTGGAAAATTTTTTTTCTTTTCCGCGTTTCATTATTATTATAAAAATATTTTTTTCTTTTCTCTCCGACTTTTCCTTTTTTTCGTCACCCCCATCGCGCACGCATCTCGAGACGAGTGTTCTGGAGTACGAATCTGCACCAGATGTTGCCTGAGATAGAATTTTTAAAAAGGGAGAAAAAAGGAGGTTGGAAAACGAGAAAATTATAAGGAAATGAGCAAAGAGAGCAAAAGCAAATTAAAAAAAAAATAATAAAAAATGTCAGGATCAAGACCCGGGCTTTCGTAGCTGAAGAATAAAACTCTGAGGTGTCAGGAAACCCTCCCTGCCACATTTCTTTCATCTTTTATATCCATTATCAACCCTCAGACGAATAATGAAGAAATCAAGGTCCATCGCAGGAGTCAGGTGGATGAATAAAACAAGGGTGGAAATTCCAGGAAATCGGATATTAAATTTTGATGCTTCAAGGTCTGAAGGGTAGTTTCGGTCTAAAAAGTGATAGGTGACCGTCGTTTGTCACGTGGTGACGATATTTTCAAAAATTTTCTTCATAACATTAATAATATACGATCGGCAATTTGCATTTTTAAAAAAGTGTGTATGTTTTTTTTTTAGTCGAATAAAATATAAAACAAAACATATCTAAAAATTTCAAAGTTAATTTTCCATGAAAAAGAAAAGGAATAAGAAATCTAAATTTTCGACCTTGTTAAAGGTCTTCCTCTCACAATTTGAAAAATCGATGGTGACCCATCTAGAGAAATCTATCGATATTTTTTTCCGTTCAGGTTTGTTTGGGTTTGTTAATGTTAAATCAATTGGGTTCATTTGGGTATAAATGAGTTAAATTAATCAAGTTTGTTTGGGTTTGTTTAGTTCAAATCAATACAAACCCAAACAAAACCAAAAATCCAAATTTCTATGTGTATTTTTTCCATTAAGAAAAAGATCATAAGAAAACCTATAATTTCCGGTGAACCAGTCTTTCCGTCCCAATCTGAGCAATCAATCTCTACCGATCCAAAGAAACCCATCCATATATTTTTCCATTTGTATTTCTTTTGACCGTCTCTGGATTTGTTTGGGTTCGTATTTTTTCTTTTGGGTTTGTTTGGGTTTGTCTAAGAATTCTCCGTAGATTGGATAGGCGAGAAGAAAGAGTTGTCGGTCGGAAATAAAAAAAAGTTAAAAAGAGGAACTCGGAGTATTAGGGGTAGGTTTTTTTTTCGCGTATAAAGGGTTGTACGCACCTTTTCGCAAGCCCCTAACGCGTCTCGGGTAGGATCAATGCGCCGGAGAGTGCAGTGCCCTGGCGAGTGTTCATGGTATACATGACTCTCCCTCCCCAACCCTTTTCAACCCCCTAGTTCTGTGTCTGGTTCTTTCTCTTCATCCCTCTCCCTCTCTCTTGCACCCACGTTTCGGCGTGACGCTTCTTGCACGCATCTTCGCATGCGAAACCAACCCCTTTCGTACTACACGCACGGGGAGTCTTTCCTCCTCACCCCCCACCCCTTCTAACCCTTTTTCTTCTTTTTTTACTCCTGTCGAGATTCTCTATGCGACGTTTCCCTCTCGTCTCCTATTCCATCAGCACATATGGGAGACACCCTCTTGGCCTCTCCCACCCCCTCTCTTGTCAATGCACCCCTAATGCAGATTTTTTTTTCTGGCGGCTCTCTCTCTCTCTCTCTTTCTCTTCGTTGAACTCTTTTTCTGTATATCTCTTTCTCTCTTTCTCTCTTGGTGTTTCAGGGAACTGTACAACCATCACCTTAGTCGCAACCCTTGTACTCCTAGCAACCCTCGGTACACACCCTCCATGCATTTTTCCTTCCCTCTCTTTCCTCACTCTTTTCCTCTTCCACCTCCTCCGACTTCTACTCTTCTCTCCAACTTCTTTCGCTTCGCGAACCCTACCCTACCCTAAGAACAACCCTACGGAGAAACCACCCCTTCGTGTGCCCCAGTGACGCCGAGCCGCACTTTTTTTACCCGATTATCTTCTACCGAGACTCCAACGCGAACCAAAAAACAAATGGAATAAACTTACGTAGGAAGAAATTGAGTCGAATGAAAAAATAACACTCGATGAGCAATCAGCCTACGCGATCGGACCAGCAAACGAAATGAAACCGATCCAAACACAAACGAATTTAAACCCAAACACGTCCAAATCCAAACAAATACAATAAATATCAAATCCAAACCCAAACAAATCAACCAAATCCAAATCCAAAAAAATCCACCAAATCATCCAAATCCAAGCCCAAACAAATTCAACAAACCCAACCAAATCTAAGCCCAAAGAAATTCTGCAAACCCAACCAAATCCAAACCCAAATAAATTCAACAAATCAACCAAATCCAAGCCCAAATAAATTCAACAAATCAAGTCAATCCTAACCCAAACAAATCAACCAAATCGAAACCCAAAAAATCCAACAAACCCAACAAACCCAACCAAATCCAAAGCCAAACAAATTCAACCAACCCAGCCAAAACCAACCTTAAACAAATCCAACAAACCCAACCAAATCCAACCCCAAACAAATTCAACAAACCCAACCCAATCCAAACCCAAAAAACATCCAAAATAAACCTACGCGAAGAAAAAAAAATACAATTCAAACAACAACAAAAAACCGCTGAGGAATCACCCACGCATCGTTGATCATCCAGGATCATCTCTCCAACCTTATTTTTTCCCTTTTTCTTTGCCTCATACCCCTGGAAAACTTTGATAAGCTTGCAATTGTGAATTTTCAAAATGGCGGACATTTTTGATGATTCGTGATGGTCGGGAGACTCCAATGTGAGAGATCATCCCCTCCCGGGAGCTTTTCACATCCGTTGCACAACCGTCTTTCGCACTCTTCGTAACATCGATCTCCCGTGCACTTTTCAACCCCCTTTGCCCCTCTTCGCTTCTCTCTCACTCTCTTTACGAACGCTAGGGGAAAAAGGGCTGCAAGGGGAAGGGGAGGGGGCGGGGGTGACCAGAGAAGAGCGAAGTAGGTAGGTGGAACATCGCGCAAAGTGCGACGCTCTGTTGAGTACTCTGGATACGGTAGGGGCTGCGTACGTCACGCGTGCACATCCGACTCCCGAGCTTTTTCCACCTGCTCTCAATCCTCTCGTTCCCTTTTTTTTCGACTATTTTTTTGCTTTTTTTTCCAAGAACGTTTCACTCTTACGAAACGTAAGACTCGTAGATGTTTTTTATTCAACCTATTTTCGTTTTTCTTTTTTGACAGTACGAAAAATTTTGTTTTTTTGGGGGGGGGGGGAAGAATAGGGAACTTTTTGAAAAAAAAGTACCTACTAATTTTTCATTGTTTTTGCGAGATCAATTAAGCTGTTTAAAAAACGAAACTGACAGTAGGATTCGGAGAAGTGTTTCCTAACCTTTTTTTTTATAGTGAAAAAGTACTTTTTTGGGGAGAAATATAATACTGAACGTTTTTTTCAAAAATATACTGGTTTTTGTTTATTTTTGGAAAAATTGTTTATCTGCAAACCTAAACGAATCGCACGTATTCGTACATTTCTACGAATTCGTAGAAATGTTTTTTGTCCTATTTTTTTTAATAACACGAAAAATATTTCTAAAAAATACTAAACGTCTTTATTTCAAAGGACTGATTTCTGAATATTTTTGCAAAAAAAAAAAAAAACATATATCTATCTACAAGCTCTCAAGGCTGAAAAAAAAATAAAAAAATCAGGGACTTCCTTTACTCCCAATATTTCGAAATAAAAATAAATAAATAAATAAATTCCCTACCTTTATCAATATTATTTATTAATCGACAAAAAAAAATCTTCTAAATTTAAAAACACCACAGAACTAACAAAATAAAAAAAAAGTTGTATCAATCTACAAACTCTTAAGGCTAAAAAAAAAAATGTCAAAAATCCTGTACTTCATGAAATCCCAATAGTCGCAAAAAAAAAAAAACAATTATCCTATCATTATCCACATTTTTTACTTATTCAAAAAAAAATCTCGTTTGTTTAAAACCGTTTTAAGAATGTAAAAAAAAAAAAAATAAAAATAAAAAATAAAACACGGCGTCGTTCGAGAAAAAGGAAGAAAAAGGGAGGATGAATTTTCTTCATATTCGTAGCACGTCGTTGAAATAAAAGGATCGGCATTGTCGTTTCGATTCTCATGCAGCGTCGGCAAAGGGGAACGAAGAAAATCGGTCTCCGGGATGCGGAGAACGCGATGACGAGGCAACGAGTCGGATGAGAGGAATCGCCGGAGACACGCAGAGTTTGAAGATTGCGTCGGTAGAGAAGCGAGGCAACGGTCCGATCGCAAGGGAAACGAAAGATCGAAGGGAACCCGTATATATACGTTACGTACGATCCTTATTCCCTATTCGGCCGAGGATTCGATTAACATACAGTTGCGAGTCTCGTCTCGTTGTCGTCGTCGTTGTCCTTCTCGTCGCCGGTCCGAAGCAAAGATTTTTGTTGTTTTTTATTTATTTTTTTTTTTTTTTTTTATTTTTTTTTTTGTTTTGTTTGTCGTATTTTTTGTCTTATTTTCCTTTACCTTCCGTGCAACGGCGTTCCGACCTTTTTCAGAGCGACTTTTAAATATATACCACACGCACACACGACTCATCGCCATTATTTATCGGTGAGCCGTGTTCGCGACAGGATTTTTGTTTTTTTATTTATATATATATTTTTTTTTCATTTTTGTTTTCTTTCTTTGTTGTTTGTTTTTTTTTTTTTTGACGTTATCGGATCGCGGTTGACATCGAGGGCCCAACAGTTTTGAGGGCACGAGGTGGTTTTTTTTTTTTTTTGTTTATATTGCGGGGGAAAATGTTTTTTTTTTACATTCGGTTCCCATGGATCGATGGTTTTCTTTTTGTACTTGATTTTGTAATTTTTTTAATCCGGCCCAGCTGGTTTTAGGGCACGTTAGTTTTTTTGGTTTGAAGGGGAGGTTTTTTTTATTTTATTTTCATTGATGAATTTTTTTTTGGTTTTTGTTTTTGTTTTTTTTTTTAATTGCGAGGGTAATACTTTTATTTTTAATTCAGTTCCTATGGATCGATGTTTTTTTATTTTTTGTACTTTGTTCTTGAATTTTTTTAATCGACCTAGCTTTTTTTAGGACACGTCATTTTTTTTTTATTTGAATGGATGATTTTTTAAATTTAGTTTTCATATATGAATTTTCTTTATTTTTTTTATGTAATAATTCTATTTTATCGAAAATTCTTTAAATGGAATATTTCTCGGAGACGAATTGACGAATCGTTTTTCCTTTACAACCAATTTTCTACTTCATTCTATATATATATATATATTTTTTCTTTTTCAGGTTTATTTTTAACGACCAATGATTTTTTTTCAATTTTCATATCTTTTCGTCCGGTAAAAAAATGTTCAATATTTTTGCGAATGGATAAATTTTTATCTTATGGTTAAATATTTTTCAAGCAGTATTATTAAAGTAGCAAATAGTATTTTTTTTTATAATACGTTTTAAAAAAATCACTATTATCACTGACGAAATATGAATAATGATTTTTTTCACATTTTCATATATTACCTTATCTCGTGTCTCGTTTGAGGGAAGATTTATAAGACGTGATAAAAAAAAAAGAAAAAAATTGACGTCGTCTCGCTAATCTCTCGTTTTTTATTTACTGTTCCAGGTGAGTCAAAAGAGGCCAATCGTTAGAGAGGGACTAAAGAAAAAGAAAAAGAAAATAAAAATCGTTATCTTCAACGATTCTTGGTGTCGCGGTAAGCCTGAAAAAATACCATAATCTGTCGACGAAATTCATTATGAATCATCGTGATTATTGCGTTGGCCGAGTGTGGTCTCGCGAAAAATGTCGAAAAAAAAAAAAAGAAATTCTCGTCTTAGAATACGCCCATATGGAAATTACGGATACGGTTTTCAACTTTTCGTCGATTGTGTACGCGAGGAGGGGAGGGGGGGGGGGGGCTATTTACGTACGAGAATCCCCGAGATACACAGGAGATTATTTTACGATCCGAGAGAGGACGCTCCCGCTTATAATCCGTGTATTTATCGGCTTTTTATTCGTAAAAATCATCTTCTCCACGATTCTTGATTTTCCTCTCTCTCTCTCTCTCTCTTTTCGTATCCTGAGAGCCCATCTTCGAGTCATTTCGTGTTCCTTTTCAGCCATCCTTTCATACCGATATATCTTGGACGCGCGAGGATTTTCTGACGCAAAAAAAAATTGGAAAAAAATTTTTTTTTTTTATGACAAATGCTATGGAAGCAATTGAAGAATATTATATTCAATAAATAATTTAGCGAGGATTATTATTCGTATAAATTAATACCAAATTCTTGTCACCCTCCCGATAACCCTTTTCTTTTATTCGTGTTTTCTAATTGAATTTTTTTCGAGATTTGATACGTCGTTGAAAAGAGAAAAAAAAACAAGAAATATTTAAAAAGAAATTTAATAAATAGGAAAATATATAAAGTGAATTTATTAAATTAAAAAAAATTAAATTAAAAGAAAATAATACAAAATTGAATTATCAAAAAATCAAACCCCAACGCACCGAAGTAAAAAATCAGACAAGATAAATCGTTGAGGAAAAGGAAAGAAATGTTATAAAAACAAATAAACAAAAATAAAATATTAAAATTAAAAAAAAATAAATCCCGAACTAACCCAATCAAACCCAAACACACCCAAGCAAAAAATCACCGAAAATAAATTGTCGAAAATTGAAAAAAAAAAAAAAAGAAATGAAAAGAATTAAAAAATATAAAATAAGATACTACAACTGAACAAAAATAACACTCAAACTAACCCAAACACACCCAAGCAAAAAATCACCCAAAATACATTGTCGAAGAAAAAAAAAAAAAAATTCATAGAATGAAAAAATATAAAATAAGGTAATACAATTAAAAATAAATAAAACTCAAACTGAACCAAACACACCCAACAAAAAAATCGCCCAATATTCATCGTTGAAAAGAAAAATTAAAAAAAAAAAAAAAAAATACGAAAAAAAGTAGCGAAAGGAAAGAAGAACCGTTGCCAATGCAAGTTCATCCTCGTTTGACGTTAAACGGGTTTTTGCGATGTCCCGTACACGCGTGTCTACATACGGATAAATAGTGGCGTGTGAAAGAAGTCGTATGTTCGAATCAGTCCTCGACAAGGGTAACTCGTGTGCGTGAATGCGCGTGAGTGCAATGGCAAGTACACAGACGATGACCGAAGATTTGCACAAGTCAGTTCTTCTCGCGTTATAACTAGCCGCACTGTGCTCCGTTCTCACTGGGGGAAAAAAAGAAACGAAGCGTGTACCAGAAACGAAAAAAAAGGGAATGAAGAAACGAAGCAAGCGTGAAAAGCGCCGTAACACCTGTCCTTTTGTGTAAACTCTCCTCTTGCCTGCGCAAGTAAAGACGTAGAAAGAGAGAGAGAGAGAGGGAGAGAGAGAAAAAAATTCTCGTCGAGCAACGAAAAACGTCAACCGGAAGTTGCTAGGTAAAAATAATAATAAAAAGGTCCAAAAAAATAAATGTGAAAAAAATATTCTTCAAAAACAAGCTTTTGCATAATTTACTGGAAAGGGGAATAAAAAATTGTTAAAATTCACTTAAGTAAGCCTAATGTAAACCCAAACAAACCCAAACACGCACAAAAAAAAAAGAAAAGAAAATAGCTCAGATTCACCTGTGTGATTGTAAACCCAAACAAACCCAAACACGCCTAAAAAAAAAAATAAAGAATAAAAGATGGCTCAAATCAATCCACGTAATTTCAAACCCAAACAAACCCAAACACATGCAAGAAAAAAAAAGGAAAGTAAATGGCTCAAACTGACCTATATAGATTGTAAACCCAAACAAACCCAAACACGTCCAAGAAAAGTCGCAAAAAAAGAAAGAAACCAGTGTTTAAAAGAAAAAAAAATAATAATTCCGTTACCTCATCTATTTTTCAAGGGTGAGAAGAGACCAGTCGCTTCTTGGTCCTCAGTCAACGAACGAAACGAACCCAAAAACAAAAAAAAAACAAAAAAAGAAAACGTCGCGATGACATTACAACGCATTATTTTTTCGATTACCATTTACGTTCACGTACGTTCATCGTTTTACGGGGTGACGTATTTATCGTCCAATATAGCGGACTCCTCGAATGCAAAAAAAAAATTGAATTAAATTAAATTTAAAAAAAATATATATATACATATATATATATATATATATATATATATGCACGTATATACATTTTTTTCGTATATACACATATATGAGTACGTATATACATTTTTTTTCGTATATACATATATATGCACGTATATACATTTTTTTTGAATTTTTATACGCGTGCTCGTAGCACTAAGTACCTTTCACATATGTGTACGTATCTTTGGCCAGACCGAAAATATGCAGTACTTATGTGCATCGTGAATACGAGCGTTTCGTTTGTGACCCCCATATATATATATATACACACGTTGAATGGAAGAATTCGATGTATGTAAGAGGGCCCTAAATTAAGGCAGAAGAAAAGAGGAGGGAAACGATTCGGGCTGCATCTGCGGCCTTGCGAAGGAGCTGAATCGCAAAACGATTCGCAAAAGCGAAACGTGGGCGAGGGACGTGTACACGTTGCTCGCGAAATAATCGAGAGAGAGAGAAAAATAAATTTGGGAGCAACATCAATACTCGTGCATAGTTCCAGCTCATCTCTTTCTCTCTCTCTCTCTCTCTCTCTC
>JAPYZI010005305.1:0-10713 GCA_030523105.1 Ophioninae sp. A BG-2022a | reverse complement strand
ATTATGTTTTCCATTAAAAATATACACGCGACCATTAAAAAAAAATGTCACATCTTACAACTGTCTAACGTGTAAAACAATGTTCACCATTGTACGATCTAGATATTTGATACTACGAATATGTAATTTTGCATAAAAAAAAAAGGTCGGCGAAAAGCAGAAATTTTTTTCGAATCGTTAAATCGTAATTTCAATATGTATAACGACAAGGGACATTCGTAAACGAAAATTTCGGAATTGAAAAATCAATCGCGATTGCGAAAATTGAAATTGGTTGGAATTTGAACGACGATAACGAAGAATTGAAATTTATTGGAATTCGAATAACGAAAATTTGTGTCGATTGAAATAAGAACGACGATAACGAAAGTTGAAAATTATTGGTATCGCAATAAGGATAAATATTATTGTAATTGACTGAAATTCGAATAGCGATAATAAAATTTAAGAAACGTCAGACGTAACCGGAAGTTCCGGAATTTCGGAATTATGGGCGAGGAGAAAAGTGGGAGGACGAAGAATTCGAGACGGAATCCTTCGTAGAGGTGTCCTATGGTACGAACGATTTTCTAGAAGCCTTAGTACGTGTGACCTGACACTGGTACTTCGCGTTGAAGAACACGAGAGAGTCGCGAATGGGTTGGTTGAACACGAGGGGCCGCGCGGGGAGAGACGAGGCAAATGCCGCGTGTAAGAGAAAAATGTACAAGAAGAGAGACGGAGATCGCCGGAGAGTGAGCGTGGAAGAAAAAAAAAAACAAAAAAAAAGAAACGAAAAAAAAAAAAAATAAATAAAGAAGTTAGAAGCTCGAGAAATACGTGAGAGCTGAATACCGCCTGTAAATCACGCTGGAAACGAAACCAACGAATCCACATGTACGCATACGAAAAGGACGAATTAAAGATTGTGTTTTTTTTTTTTTTTTTTTTTAAAGCATGAATAAATACAGAGAAAGCACTGAGGATAAAGATCGGGAATCTCCGCGACCGCAGGAACGCGAGATGCGCATCGTTTCATTATGCGAGGAATGATGTATGCATTTACATTGAATTGTGCATGGAAATGCTCGTCCCAGCCATGGAAACGACTTTACGGTTCTTTTTTTTGTTTTTAATAACATAACCTCTTAACTTTCGTTCACGTGGTATCACAAAAATAACGATTTGATAATATATTATAAGATTGTATAATATAATTATAACAATAATATAATTGTTAGAACTTTAAATAACTTTAGATTTGAATAATAATTATAATAATATTTAAAGTTTTATTTCAATTATTATTAATGGATTATTATTATTCAGTGCGTGTTTTTTTTTTATTGTAATCATATGTTTTGTGTATAATTATAAATAATATATTTTCCATTATTATATTGAAAATTATATAATGTAAAGTTTTTTTTGTATTAATTTTATTTGTAGTTATTTTCGTTATGTTATATTATTAATATTATATCTTTATATTGTATTTGTTCTCGAAAAACGAACGATAAGAAAGTAAACCGAAGCTGTAATCGTTCTCTTCAAAAGACACTCAAGACAAATTTATTTACGATCTTTTTTTTTATCAAGATAATGGATTTTTTGTTCGGACATAAAAAGTACTGGGTGTAAGCTTTTTTTTTTTGAAATCTTCCTATTTGTTTTTTACGAAAAACTGTCGTACTTTTCGTTCAAACAGCCGCCATTTTGTCAAATTTAAAAAAAAAACCCCACAGCGCGATAGCGATTTTCCTACAAATGAATAATCTTTTTGAAATGTTTGTTTAACGTCAAAATTGCGAGCGCAATCGTTGAAATCTTACAGGACCTTATTTTTTAACGTGTCATTTCAATAATTTATTTAATTGTTATATACTAAATAAATAAACTTTTAAAAAAATCATTTTGTATTCGGCATGAATGTATTTATTTATAAAAATAAAACCAGTCTGATTAGTTTTTTGGAACATTAAAAAAAAAATCGCAAAAATCAGCGATTTTTCGAAGGGTCGTACTGAGACGATTCCTAAATACTTTTGAAGGAGACTGTAACGCATATACGCGCCCTTCCGGGTGAGATGTTTCGCGAGGGCGTATGGCGAATAAAGTTATGTATTTTGGAGTCTCCATCGAGGCCACACGCGAGCGATAAAGACCGAAAGACAGATAAATAAGCGTACACATAAAGGATATTTATACAGTGTGACTCAAATTATTACGCATCCTCGAATTCTCGTATATTATTTAAACTTTGCGCTCGCCGATTTCGCACTTGGGTCGTTAAGTACTTATACACGGAATGAAGTTATACTTCCTTTTTTTTTTCTTCACGCTTGAACGCGTTCACTTTTGATCACGGGCGGAAAGAACGCCGAGAGATACTTTACGTTTCCGCTCGTATTTTTTTTTTTTTTTTTTTTTTCGACCGGATTTATGGCAGCAAGTTCGGGTTAAGGTGGGAAAAAAATTATAACTTCATAAGCCAGGATGTTTACTTTTATTCAATTGCGCGAAAATGTTTAAAAAAATCTTCGAAATTATGCAAGTTAAAAGGTTAGGCTACCATGATGAACCTAATATCAGGGTAATCGAAAAAATTATTGTTTTTTACGTTCATTAACAAAATGGTGTAAAGAACTTTACTTATAAATATTAATATTGAATTATAATATATTTTATGATGTTATATGGTAATATAACAATATTAGAGAATATATAATAATTAATAAATAATCAAATGTAAAATATATTAAGATATTATTTATTTTATTTTATTATGCATTATAGTTTAATAAACGTCTTCGAAATTTCTGTTTCGTTTGAACCTGCTTTCAATCATGAAGGCTGCAAAAATCTTTCATGATCCTGTGGATCATCGAACAAAAAGAAAACATTAAAATTTGAAAGATTTCAGTCTCGCGTTATTTCTCATCGATAGTGCAATAACTGACTCTTACACATTTTTTTTTGCCAAAAAATTTCGGAACTAGGAACATGAAGCTACGAATGACTTTTTTCTTTTAATTTCGATACGACGAATTTTTACACACGTACAGAGATTAAAAAAGAAATAATTTTTAAAAAGGTAAGAAATTTAACTTTTTTATTTTCTGGGTTAATTAGTTTCTTCAATTTTTTGGGTTAGACTATTAGTAATTAGTAATTAACTAGTCATTAGTAATTTATTTATTTTTTTGTATTATACTATTAAAAACTAGTAAAGAATTACTAATTAGTTTCTTTTTTATTGTTGAATTAGAGTATTGACGATAAGTATATAACTATTAATTAGATACTTTAATTAATTAATTCGTTATTTGGTCTAGTGTATTTAAAGAAAACCACGATTGTTGTTATTGTTGAGTTGTCAAGTAGTTTTTTATACCGCGTATATATATTTTCCATATAATATTGTACCATAAATCGATTTTCCATCAATTCCCATATTTTTCAGCATCCCCGAACGTTGAGAGATTTTATTCCAACAACGAAAAACACGAAAAGCATCAGCGATAAGAGGTCGCTACGTCTTTTAGTCGAGTTTTTAATTCTTTTTTCCTTTTCACCCGTTATACAAATTTCTATACATGTGTATTGCTTATCCTCATTCCGGAGAGTGATGTATATTCACTTTGAGCTTAACCGCCGCCCCAGGGAGTCAGAATTCAAAGGGTGAGCGTTCGCCTTCTCTCTCTCTCTCTCTCTCTCTCTCTCTCTCTCTCCCTCTCTCTCTCTCGAGTAATCTCTCTCCCGCTTTCGCTTCGCGGTCTCTCTCCTCCTGGGCACTTCTACGCGTGTATACACAAGTACGTATACGTTGAAAAAGATGAATGCGTATTTATGTGCACATGGCAAGGCTATGGAAGATGGGAGGGAAAAGAGACGGCTAGTTTGAGCCTCGACGAGTGAAAAGCTCTTTAAAAAAAATTCTATGCGGTCGTGTTCATCGCGTTGGTGTCTCGTCAGTTTCTACCCCATTATATGTATATATAAAGAAAAAGAACATATATATCTACGTGTATACCGGGTGTCCCAAAAATCAACGATAATTCAGCAGATTTTGACTCGTGGCCTGGATCATAATCCAAATATGACCAAATAATTCAAAATCACCAATTAGGACCAAATCATTCAAAATATCAATATGAACACTGCAAAAGTCCCACAGTTTTATAAATATTCGCACTTTATAAACCAAACAAACCCAAAACCAAACCCAACCCAAACAACCCCAAACAAACCTCAAACGTCCTACAGTTTTATAAATATTCGCACTTTTTTTTTTGGAAATTCGTGAAAATATTTGAGTTGAGAAAATATTTCGTGCTAATATGAGATGTGGGAGTGCTTTGAGGTGGAAGTTTTCAGGAGATGAAATAAGTATGGGTATTTTGAAAAGTATAGAATTTTTATTGAGGTCATATTTGGTTGTTCTGGAGCATCATGGTTATCATTATCATCATCAGTATCATAGTTATCATCATCATCATCACTATCATGGTTATCATCATCATCATCGCCATCATGGTTCTCGATCATTATAGTTATCATCACCATCTTTACCATCATAGTTCTGGATCATAATGGTTATCATCATTATAATCATCATCATTATAATTCTGGGTCATTATGAATATCATCATCATTATCATGGTTCTGGGTCATTACGATTATCATCATCATTATCGTAGTTCTGGATCAACATGGACATCATCATCATTCTAGTTCTGGATCATTACGACGATGATCATCATCATCATAATTCTGGATCCTCATGGTTATCATAAACCCGAACAAACCCAAACAAATAATTACTCCAACATCTCGAAAACTACGTCACTTTCGTTGATACCATTTTTTATTATTCTGTGAATCATAATACTTACCGAAATCCAACGATAACGATGGTAATCACGGATCGTCATTATTATCGTCGAATTTTGGGACACCCTGTATACGTATATATAAATATAAAGAGAAAAGCGTTTTCTTCTCTTCCCACAAATGAGTATTAAATATACAGCAAGAGGGAGAGAATAAGAGAGAGAGAGAGAGGGGAGAGTGCAATGATATATATTCAAGAAAACATTCTTTCATACCCTCACCAATGCCAAATTGTGCATCTTTGTTTTCAATGTCAAGAAAAATAAAAAAAGGTCTTTATTGTAGCGTAAATTCGTGACGACGTGGCTTTTCACGCCTCCTCGTTGTACGAATACACACATGCGGGCAAAGACATTCGTGAAAGCGTCATCAAGAATGACGTAAGTGATGCACTCAGTGAAAACTGAATGTTGGATATTTTTATGCAAGCTGAATTTTGGGTGGCGTTCGAAAAAGCGTTTTTTTTTGGACAATCGCTGTCAAAATTATTGATCGAGTGGATGATATTTTCAAACTAAACTTCTTCAGAGACCAATCATTTTTGGTACAACCGAAAGTCATCAGGCTTTGCTGCATAGACATCTGAAGGTCATGATACTTTGTTTTTTGTAAATAAAGAACAAGCCTACGATTATAATTTGTTTTCTGTATTTCTGAAGTTACGTTTTCCTGATAGAAATATTATTGATTTTTGATTTTCGATTTTCACCTGTAATAAAAACGGGTACATTGGAAATCGTACTTTCCGTGCAAATTTTGACGGCTCCAATATACGTATCCAGTAAATAGAGACGAACCGGTTCACTTACCATAGTAGATGAAGATTAGCGTCGCTCCTGGTGCTTTTTTGGCATCGCTCTGCATGGGAGATCATCCTGATGATCGCAACGCGTTTATCCACAGCTGTTCATTCAACGAGCCCAAGAATCACGGAAAAAAAATAACAAGACCATACACGGCGAAAAAAATCGGTTCTTTTTTTTTCGTTTTTAATCCAGCTTGTCCGATTCGTTTTTTTTAAATTCACGCATCGTGTATTCCTTGCGCCTCCCAATTCATCATTTTTTCATTCGCTCCCGTGGTTTTTTTTATTTGTTTATTTTTTTTTCGTTTCACACTCGCGAATCGAAGATTTTCAAAATTCCACTTATTGGAAAAACCCGAACATCAAAACGGCACGATCAATCCGATTCCATAATTGTTATTATTGCTATTTTTATGGATAATTGATACAATGTTGGTATCATTGTTTTTATTATTATTATTATTATGTTTTTTACACAATATTCACGAAACGTATGACTCACGGTTTTTGAAACACTAGACGGTTTTACGCTTTTTCACCAGACAATGGAAACAGTGGCACAGCATCTTCCTATTTCCTCGACGAGGAAAATCATTTTTAATAATTAATTCACACGAGGCAAGTTTCTCGAAGTTTCTCGAGCACTTTGAAGCCTGAAAAAAAAGTTCGTTCTCATTTGTCGCGACGATTCCTTCGTGGATAATTGTTAAAAAAAAAAAGATTTTTTTTTAAACAATTTTCGATTTGGTAACTGTACGTAATCGAGAGAAATTCGAGAGATAGGGAGAGAGAGAGAGATGATGGTGATGAAAGGGCTTATTATGCCCCAGTAATATTATCCAGCAACGTTATAACAATAAAAAATGTATAATTGATAAAAAAATGCAGAAATTGTAGAATAAAAAATATAACGTTATGATAACAGTGAAATAATACAATATATAAAATGGCTATATTTAAATAATATTACATAAGTACCTGACTAAAGTTATAAAAATAATAAAAATGAGAAAAAAAAATCATCAAACTAAGTACAATGAAGAGTATGCTTAATTGGAAGACACAAAAGAAACCAAAGTAAATGAATTATATAAGCAAAATTATATAAAATGAATTTTAAATAGAATAAAAAGTAATAAAATAAAAATTAATGGAAACAGTAAAAAATAATAATTTTAAAATAAATAAAAAATAATAGAGAGACGGAGGAAGAGTGAGAGAGAGAGATAAATAAATATATAGATACACAGATCGATGGATTTATTACGCTTTACTGCACTTTGAGACATGTCATAAAATTATAACATAATAAAAAAAACAATGGGGAAGGTACAATAAAACGAGTAATGCTTTATGCAATAACAGTCAACAATAGAAATTAACAAAATTAATACCTACTGAATAAAGGTAGAATTAAAAAGCAAAGAGTGGGAAGAGGAGGGGGGATAGAGGAAGAGAAAAGAAAAGAGAGGAGAAAACGACGCGTTGAAAAATGAGAAACGTTTTTCAACGGTGCCCTCGTCGTCGACAAGTATATAAAAACGCGAGCGTATATATTTTGTGTGTTTTATATACTTTAGCTCTTTCGTCTTTTGTTCCCTCGCTTCAGCCATGTGCGTGGACCGTCATCTTCAGCATTATCTTTATTTTCGAGCGAGCGGATTTACTTAAAAAATAAATAAATAAAAAAAAAAAAACAACTTCAAGGACCGTCCTCAAAACAGCCGGATATTTCACAGCACAAAAGTGTTTTTACAAAAGTGTACGTACGTGACAAAATATATATTTTTCGTAGTCAAAAAAAAAAAAAAAAAAAACATCGAACGAGTATTTCCTAGCACTGCAATTTTTCTCCCTTCTCTCTTTCTCCCACGCTACCGCCAAATCGATTGATCGTGTTTCCCAATATTTTTGTTTTTTTTCTCGTGCCTTTCGACGTCTGCAATTTTCGTAACCCACGGATTCCCACGTGCGCAATAATTATGGCGTCGAAAGGTCATTTTTATGGTTCTTTTACTTTAAAAAAAAAAAAAAAAAAAAACTAAAATGCAGACACACATACACATGAGAGGTGGAGAAAAACGATTGCCGAGGAAACTCGAGTGCGTACACGTGTCGAGCTCGAGGTTTGTTCAAGCATTTACATATAGCAATGATCGATTAGACGTGTCGAGAACAAATAGACTCTCGAGACGTTTACGTAGGTTAGAATTTTCTTTACGATCGAACCCAAACACGAATGATACGAATGGGATTAGAGAAAATAGAGCGAGAGGGAGAGAGAGGAGAAATGCGGAGATAGAAAGAGGGAGAGGGGAGGGGGGATGGAGAAAAGCCGTGAGAAAACGAGAGGGAAAGGGTAAGAAGTATTTCGACAAAGATGACGATTCACATCTACGGCGAAGTCCCGCGTTGATGGGGCTTACGAGGAGGACGACGCCAGGCGTCGCGACGCCCAGGTCACACCCGAATCTCGCGTTGCTCCGGAGCCTGCGCTCCGATCGCACAGCCAGGAGGGAACGGTCCATCCGGAGAGCACTCTTCTTCGTTTCTCCTCTCGATATAATCTTTTCTCTCCCTCTCTCCCCCTCTCTCTCACTCTCTTCCTCTCGATTCGTTTCTTTCTTACCCGCTCGTTTCTTGCTCCGAACCGAAATAAAATCAAACCCAAACAAAACAAAGAAAAACCAATCTCGAACGTTAAACGAACACGTTTTCTCGCGCGATGGTCCTTTTTTTTTCTTCTGTCTCTCTTTTTAATTTTTTTTAATTTTTTTTATATATATATATATTTTTTTTTATTCACCCAAACGACTCTTCTTCCTCTCCCTTTGGCCACTCTCGATCATTATACGAGGATCGACCGAGATATAAAATCACCCAAAGTGCTCCGTCAGGACAGAGATATCGAGTTGGAGAGAGAGAGAGAGAGAGAGAGAGAGAGGGAAGAAGAAATAAAAAAAGGAATCACTGGATCACCCGCGCCCGCGTCACAAAGCACTCGGAGGAACGCACCAGCAGCCACAACACATGGGTCGCGAGAGATTTCCCTCTCCTCGTCTCTCATTCCCTCCCTCCCTCCCTCCTTCCTCTCCCTTGCTCCATCAACCTCCCTCCTCACCGATCCACCTACCCTTCCTTGACACAACGACTCCTCCACCTCGTCGTTCCTCGTCGAGTTCGACGATTTTCGCTTCTCCTCGGCCACTCTCGGTCGACCAGGGCCGTCACCCGCAAAATCTGCACCGCGGATTCACCGAGACAAACCTCGTCACCGACTCACTGGATTTTTCAACGTTTTTCTCTTATTTGGATTTTTCATCTCCGAAGATAAATTCGACGATGTGACTTTGCCATTGCGTAAAGAGGGAAAAGACGTGGAAACGTTGAGGATATTGGGTTTGTGTCGAAAAGTATATTGTTCAAGATAATCGTGAAGTTTTTGCATCGTTTGGGGAAAAACTTACATACAGTTTTTCGCTGATTGTAATTGAGGATTTTCTGTTTGGGTTTGTTTGGGGTAAATATTTCATTTCTTTGATGAGAGTTTCTTTTGGTTTGTTTGGGTTTGTTTGGGTTAAAGATTTGATTTCTTTGATGGCAGTTTCCTTTAGTTTGTTTGGGTTTGTTTGGGTTAAAGATTTGATTTCTTTTATGACAGTTTCTTTTGCTTTGTTTGGGTTTGTTTGGGTTTAAGATTTGATTTCTTTGATTACAGTTTCTTTTAGTTTATTTGAGTTTATTTTTGAGTGTGGATTCATTTTTCAATTTAGTTGATACAATTCGTCATTCCATTAATACGATGATGTTCAACAAAGAAATAAAAAGAGCCATTCAAAGAAGATATAATTTTACGTAATAATTTCAAAAATCAAGTTACAGGTGAATTGAAAAATGATCGATCGATTTATAAAAATTTGAGATGCGGTTTTTTCCTAAATGTTGTATTTCAATAATCAGAAAAAAACATAACTGATAACAAAATTAATACAAAAAAATAGTGACTAACCGTTCCAACGTCGGAATCGTCCATTTCCGTTTTTTTTTTTTGTAAATCAATTTTCTTTTTACAAATTTATAGCTAGTCTTAATTAACCGCATTGGGAAAAAAATGTACGAATCGAAGAGGTCTTCGATTAAAGCTTCTGGTCTTTAGAGAGAGAGGGAGAGAGAGAGAGAGAGATTTCAAGATTTGCAAAGAAAGAGAAAGAGAGAGAGAGAAAATAAAAGAAGGAGAGAATGAAAAACAAATATAATGCAAGAAATAAAAAAAAAACGATTTTCAATGCTCATTCGTGGTATGTCACTCGCGTAATTAATTAATGTATGAACGTAGGCGTCCCGGATAATCGACGATTAATGGGGCGGCCGAAGAGCAGTAGCCGCGATACTCGAGAACCCGTCACGAAACTCGTTTCGTTTATTTATTTTAATATATAGAGTATATATCAAAGTTTACACACTTGCGCATAATTACTCCTGTTAAACGGGGAATATCGAGCGAGAAGGTTTCGCTGCCGTTATTTTTTTCTCTTTCTTTTTTATCAATTTTTTTATATTTTTTTTATTAAACTCTCCCCGCATCGGATCGACTTCCAATTGCGTGAGAGCTGTGGTTATCTTGATCCATCAAAAATAATCGCATCGAGCAATCTGCGATATTGAGTCCGCTTGCTCGTCGCCAATACTCGGATGGATGACCGTTTAGCCTCCCATCGGCTGTCGAGCTCAAAAGAAGTACGCTCTGCGTTTCAAAAAAAAAAAAAAATAAACAAAAATCCGAACAAATTTCCGGTTAATCAGCGATGTCTGCCAAAAAAAAAAAAAACAAAAATCGACTTTTCAACTTTTTCGAAGTAAAATCCTGCCTTGATGAATTACAAGAGAGAATTCGTAAAAAAAAAAAACAAAAATCGACTTTTCAACTTTTTCGAAGTAAAATCCTGCCATGATGAATTAAAAGGAAAAATTCGTAAAAAAAAAAAAAAAAAAAAAAAAAAAAAAAAAAAAAAAAAAAAAATAAAAAAAAAAAACCA
>JAPYZI010005304.1:0-10713 GCA_030523105.1 Ophioninae sp. A BG-2022a | reverse complement strand
AGAGAAAGAAAAAAAAAAAAAAAAGAAGAAAAGGCACAAAAAAAAAAAAAAAAAAAAAAAAAAAAAAAAAGAAAAGAAAAATATAAGCGTCGAAATGCGGTTCCAACGTACGTGGAGGAGGACGGAAGTGACCCGCGTGCGCGCGTACACGACCAAGAATGTCTCATTACGCAAAGGTCTTCTTTATGCATAATGGATGGGGCAAACGGAGTGCCAGTTAGGTGGCACAACGTGAGCACGCGCAGACTGGACACTAAAAACGAATAATGATGTACAGCAAGACTCTCGGTCGTGTTAAAACGACTTGTACTCTCGAGAATTCGTATGTTATACGTGATCGTTTCTCTTTCCCTCCTTTACACTCTATCTATCTTTCTTTCTTTCTTTGTTGTTAATTTTTCATTTTATTTTTTAAGCTTATTTTAAACCCTTTTTTAAAATTTTTTTTTAGTTTATTTTTTAAGGTTATTTTTAACCCTTTTTTATTTTTTAAAATTTATTTTTTTAAGTTTAATTTTAATCCTAGACGAAACTCGTTGAAAGTTTGAATTTTACAAAAATATATTAAAAGTGTTTAAAATTGTAGTTCTTTCGTCGAAACTTATAGGTTAGTGAATTATTTTGTTCGTATATTGTTAGCAAAGCACATTTTTTCTTTTCGTTTCAATCAATGTTGCAGTAATTTTACACTCCCTAAAATGCCAAATAAATAAAAAATAATAAATGTTTTTGAATTTTTAAAAATATTTATTATCTAGAAAAAAGAACGAAAACGGCAGAGAAAAAAAGAAAGAGCCGGGGGGCGGGCAGAGGCGGGGGGGGGGGGGGGGGGGGGGTGGGGGGGGGGGAAATAAGTATTCACTAACAGTCGTTTGAGAAACGCTCGATTCTCCTTACGATCGGTTAACGCGTGTAAACGCGAGTTTAATTCCGTTCACGTGGTTAAATGCACGTGCCGAGCGTAGTTTACTCGAAAAAAAAAACCAAAAAACAAAATGCGCATGCTCGACAACACACACGCGTGGTGTGTCGGAATGAAAAAAAAATTTTTTTTAATAAAAAATAAATAAAAAAAGATCGTTCGGCTCTTTTCCCTTCCAGTACAGAAAAACCCATATAAGCTGCTATTTTTTTTTTTTACTTTATCTAAGGTAAACGTTTTTTTAAAATCGATATCTAAAGTCAGTTTGGAAAAAATGAAATGTTTTGTCAGTTTTAAAGTCAGTTTGGAAAAAATGAAATGACGTAAAAAATGTTTTTTTTTTTTCAAAATACAATTTTTCAAATTGCTTATTAGAAATTGTTATCTATATACATTTAATTTTTATTATTATTATTATTATATTTCTGCTATCACAATTATCGGCTTTGTAAAAGCAGTATAATGATAATAATAATAATAATAGAAATTCAATATATATATATATATATAGATAATAACAATTTTTAATAAACAATTTGAAAAATTGTTTATTACTACTATTATTATTATTATTAATATTTTTTTTAATTAAACGTATTTTTATCAAAACAAACGATATACACACATATATTTTTCATTTATTTCAAGCTCGTTAATGTCATTCAATATTATTCAATTCATTTATTTATCTTTTTTATTTATTTTATTATTTTAAAAATGCGAGAAGAAATATATATATATATATATATATATATTTTTTTTTGTTAAAGAAAAGTTTGTACAACTTTCTTTTTTCGAAATGAAATAAAATAATACATATATATATATATCATTATTTCCGGAAATCGGGACTCGATTTTATTCCCCAAAGTATTACCGAGATAAAATCTCGGCGTACACGCTCCTATCGGACAAACCGTAAAACTTCGCAATTCTCGTTTTTCATTTGTCCTTTGATCCAATCGAAAGGACAAACGCGCAAGCGCGTGTGCCTCGCCATTGCGCATGAGCAATTCATCTTCTCTATTCGCGCACGAATATCCTCCTCGAATTTAACCTCAAATTTTTGGTAATTATCGTTTTCGTCAAAAATGAGAATTCGGACTGTTTTTGAATCATCCTGTATAAACGGGGAGCTCTCGCGAACAGTGTCTCGCATCGCGTACGTGTGGTACCAGTCTGGTGTGATGTTTCGCGACAGGTCGCATTGCCACGGGGTATGCAGTTTGTGGATGCTGCAGGGCGAGTCTCGTATTCGCCCTCCCAACCTCCTCCTCCTCCCCCCCCCTTCTCATTCTCGTTCTCTTTCCCCCTCTCCCCGCGTCACTTCTGGTTGCAAGTGTGTATGACGGAAGCTTTCGAGCATGCATATAACTTTTGCTAGGTCTTGGTACACCGGATGTTAAATATATATATATATATGTACATATACAGTCTTGACCAAAAGTATCAGCATCCAACGATGTCCCTATCCGGACTAAAACTGAAATATCTCGCGAATAAAAAATCGCAAATCATTTTTTCAAACGGCATTTCGAAAAAAAAATGAATCGAGCTTCGTTTATCTTTTTTTTTTTTTTTGTTTTTTTTTGCGATACTTTTCGCAATGATTGACAAATTTTGAAATCCGCCGAGTTTGGGACGATCGAAAAAAAAATAAAATAAAAATGTGATAACCTCGTAATCACGTAATTTAGCTAGAAGATATTTTAGCAAAACAAAAATACGATTGGATTTCAGTTTCGTTGAACCGAATAACAATTCTTTTCATTTTTGCTAAGTCAATCAGTTTTTTCTTGACGTCCTTTTTTTTTTTTTTTTATCACGCGTTTTATCGAAATACAAAAAACATCGAAAAAATCGTACAGCGTTTCGAAAAGACACTCGACAGCTGTTTCGAAGAAATTCTCGCGATTAGTGAGAAGTGAAAAATGGAAATTAAAAAAAAAGAAAAAAAAAATGTTTTTTTCAACATCCTGTACACAGACGGGCGTTTGGTTGCGCGAGCAAAGCCCAGCCGAGGAAACCACTAGAAGCACCGGGAGCAGCAGGAGCAAAAGGGTGCAATGATACTCGAGGACGAGACGCGTGGGACTTGTTGTCCGCGATGTGCACCACGCGGGGCAATTCTATCATTGCGTTGAGCGTGCGCGCGCACATAAATATATATACATATGTATCGTGGAGTACGAGTTAGAGATCTTCTCACAGACACGGTGACTCCCTGTTGCAACGTCGGTTCGTTGCCCAGAGCTACCGGGACAACTCCCTTTCCCTCCTATCCACCTCCCCCTTCCCTCTCTCTATATCTATCTTTTTCTCCATTCTCTGCCTATTACTTTCTCTCTCCCTACGTTTTTATCAACTCCGAGGGACTTACCCCGAACCCATTAGGGACACCGTTCCTATTTTATACGTGATCGTTTCTCTCTCTACCCTTCCATCTTTCTCTCTTCGCACCTTGCTCGTTTTCGCTCTTCGTTCAACGCTTTTACTTACTACATTTTTTTCGTATTTTTTCGAACTCATTTTTCGACGTTTTTTTTTGCCCTTTACCTTATAGTACAAAATGTATTATTATTATTATTTATTTATTTTTATTATTATTATTATTTTTATTATTATTATTATTATTGTTGTTGTTGTTGTTTGGATTTGTCCGCGTTTGCTATTAATAATCTGTACTTTTTTTTTTAAAGCTTTTATTTTTACATTTTTATTCATCCTTAATTGATGCATTAATTCATTCATTATTATAATTAGCTATTATTATTATTATTATTATTATTATTATTAATAGTATTACAAATAATCAAATCAATAAAAATAAATCATTTAAAATAAACACAACAAATACAAAAATACGTAATACAATAATACATAAATGTAATAAATTAATTGAAAAAAAGGGATTATTATCGTTGTTGCTGTTCTTGTTGTTCTTGTCATTTTTTCATGATTTATTTTCGTTGACTTTTCAATCATTATTGTCATCCGTGTTAACAATTTTTATTACAATTGACACGCTTTTTTTGTTTCTTCTTTCAAATCCCGGAAGAGTCTGATTTTCTTTTTGATTTTGAAATTTGTTTGTTTGGGTTTTCGTTCGGGTTGCAAAATTGTAAATGACATTTGCTATTTCGTTTGGGGGTTTTTTTTTTGTTTTTTTTTTTTTTCAAATCCCGGAAGAATTTCGATTTCCATTTTGATTTTGAATCTCGAGGCGTTTGAAATATTCTGTCTTTTTTTTTTTTTTGTTTTAAATTGTTTTTAGTATCAGCTTGAAGTGATCGTCGAATGATCGTCCATCTTGGTATTCCAATTTTTTTTCCGCCCCTCCCCGGGCGTTCCCTTTTTTTTCTTCCTTTGCGTTCGAATGATCGCCGACAATTTTAATCGAACCGGGCACGCACACGAGCACGCTAATGTTCGGCTGATTATAGCAAAGTGCCAGCCAGACGTGATGCTCTAATGCAATCCTAACGGCTTTGCCTTATTACACGCACACACACACAGATACAGACACGTACCAATGTCCCATCTACTTAAGTATGCCTAATACGTAACGGAGCAATTTCCGATTGGCCGTATAACCGACCGTGTCATTTTTCGTTTTGTTTATTTATTCGAACCGCGTTCGGGTACGTGTGTGCTCGATAACTTTGTTTATAACAAACTAGATTTTCACTCATCGATTCGTTCCCCAGGAATTCGACATTTTTGTCCCGAAGAATTTTCACCCCTTAAGAAAGCCTTTTTTTTTCTTAAGCTGATACAGATCGATCGGAATTTATAATCAATCGAGTGATTTTCGTGTCATTTCCAAACATTCAATTTGAACTAAAAAAATATTTATTTCAATTATATATTATTGAGTATAATTTTTCAAATTTAATTGGAACACAAAAAATATTTATTTTTACGAAAGAGAATTAATTTGTCATTTTTTTAAATTTAATTCGCAAATAAAAACATATTCATTTTAACTTAAAAGAATTAATTATAATTTTCAGAGTTCAATTAGCATTAAAAAAAAATGTATTCGGTTAAAAATAATTAATAATAATATATAAAATTCAATATTAATTTTCAAAAATGTTGTAAATAAAACAAAAACTTTTTTAACTGAAAAGAATGATGGATATTCGTGTACCCTTCGATTTAACCTGCTCAAAAAAATAATATTTAAAAAAATAATATTACATTATTCGGTCTCAATTAAAAATGATCAATTATTATGAAATTAAATATTAAATATTAAATTATTCGGTCTCGATTGTATTGAAACGACCTCTAAACGACCTCTAAAACGACCTCTAAAACGACCTCTAAAACGACCTCCAAACGACCTCTGAGGCGACCTCCGAACGACCTCTGTCAAAAAATACGTCGAATAACCGGCCACCCCGTATACAGATAAATACAAAAAAAAAAGACCGGTAGGCCGGGACTTTGATAAGAAACGTTTGAGGGCCTCGCCCATCGACACGCTCCGATTGTTTTCCCACTGTGCGAGGAGTCTCGCACGCTGCTCATACTTCGACACGATATTACGCTGTTTCGCGTTAATTGCGCTAATTCATCTGACGCTGTTAACGTTTCGTTACGCGGGGTGGGGGGAGGGGCGTCGAGAAACCGCCAAGATTCCGGCAGCCTCGACGGATATGCGCTCTTTGCTTTCGTGCATCGTTTTAATCGTGCCACGCGTGTACACGCGTACACACATTTGCACATTTATGCGCGCGCCGATACACGCTCCGATCCCTTTCCGCTCGTATCGAAGAGTTTCCCCATTATTTCTAGCACAATTTTTACAGTTACGCTCCTTTATTTTCATACTTCGTGCGCCCCTTTTACGATTGGATCCGTTACACTCGTCTCACGCGCGTTTCTAACGATTTATTATTTTTTTTATTTTTATTTATTTTTTTTTTTTTTTTTTTTTTTTTTTAGGTTAGAACGCCGTCATTTTGTTTTTCTTCTTTTTCTCTTTCGTTTTTCACCGAGGAGCACAACTCGACCGTGTTGGAAAACTTTCGGACCTTCTTCACGGGAAATTGTGTGTTTTGGGGCGAAGGGGGGGGGGGGAAGCTTAGTTTTTTTTTTTTGGTATTTGACCCTCCGATGCTCGCGTCGTATTTGGATCAATCGGAGACTCCAATGTCGAGGATTTTGAAATATTTCTTTTTGGCTTTCCGGCTGTAGCAGCCGATTCGGCTATTTTGGATTTTTGGTTTTTGAGTTGGGTTTTGAAACGAGTTTCGAGATCGATTGTTCGACACGTTAACAGGTTTTTATTTTCATCTGAAGCCGAGATTTAATTCGCTTTAACGTTCGTTATCTCTATTATCGAAATCTTCCATTTTGAATTATTCAATTTTGAATTGAGTTTTGTAATCGACGATTTAAAAACACTTCCGGATTATCGAAAATCGCTATTTTGAATTATCGAATTTTCGATTCAATTTCAAAATCGACGAGTCAAAGAATCACCGGGTTACAAGTTTTCACAAAAATCCAAAAATTAGAATAATTTTCGTGAAATCCGAAAAATCAGCCGTATCGGATTTTCGAAATTCCCGGCGCGAAGAATGCGAACCGAAGCCCAAAGTTTCGAAATACTGGGTCGACGGTTGGTTCCGGTATCGTGTTCGCTTCTGTATTTAAAAAATGATTTTTTAAATCTTTTTTAATCAGCGGATGGCCGAGTTACGAGTCCGGAAGTTCAATTGTGCGACGGTAATATAATGTGACGGTGGAACGACTGCCCGCTATGCAGACATTACACGTACCATTTATGCTCCGATGCCCCATGCACGGAACAAACCTCGATCTATTATATTCCCCGTTGTACCTTTAAAGTCATATCCTCGGCCATAACCGAGACCGGAAATCGTTTTCGACCGGACGGATATCCCGTTAAGCGAAGCGTGCTCGAACTTTTGCCATATCCCGAGCAAACGTGAATACTTCCGTCACGAACCAATTCTCGGCTTATCAGAATCAAAATATCTCTTCGAGCCTGTTTTCAGTCAATGAAACTTATCTGTAACGAACCAATGTATAAATTTGTATTTTTGCAAATTAAACGGAATAAAAAATAAGATTTTTTTCCAAGTAAACAAACTCAAAGCCAAGCAAACAAACGAACAATGCCAAGCAAACAAACAAATAAACAAACGAAGCCAAGCAAACAAACAAACAATGCGAAGCAAACAAACAAATAAACAAACGAAGCCAAGCATACAAACAAAGCTAAACAAGCAAACAATCAAAGTGAAGCAAACAAACAAACAAACAAACGAAGCCAAGCCAACAAACAAACAAACAAACAAAGCCAAGCAAACAAACAAAGCCAAGCCAACAAACAAACAAACAAACGAAGCCAAGCCAACAAACAAACAAACAAACAAAGCCAAGCAAACAAACAAAGCCAAGCAAACAAACAAAGCCAAGCAAACAAACAAAGCCAAGCAAACAAACAAACAAACAAAGCTAAGCAAACAAACAAACAAACAAAGCCAAGCAAACAAACAAAGCCAAGCAAACAAACAAACAAACAAAGCCAAGCAAACAAACAAATAAACGAAGCCAAGCAAACAAACAAAGCCATGCAAACGAACAAAAAAAATGAAAGTTAAAAAAATAAAAAATCAGATTTTTCCAGAGACACGTTTATTTTTATTTCTATCCATAATTATTTCTAATTCTTCATTTTCAATGATTTATTTGAGTTTGTTTGGGTTTATTTGAATTCGTTTGGGTTTATTCAGATTTATTTGGGTTTTTTTTTGGTTTTGTTTGAATTTGTTTTGGTTTATTCAGGTTTATTTGGATTTGTTTGGGTTTATTCAGGTTTATTTGGGTTTGTTTGGATTTATTCCTCCGGTGGTTCGAGGCGAGAATAAAAAGGTCCGAATATCGAGGCAAAAATTAATAGCGAGTACATTTGAGCGAGTGTCCTTGACAAACGAAGCCACAACATTGAGTAGCCGAATGAAACGCATAGTGACAACTGATAATTTTTCATCGTTCGCTCGTTTGTAACCTCCTTTCGCCGTCTTTTTCTTTTTCTCCTTCTTTTTTTTCTTCTTTTCTTTATAATCTCGAGATGGCGCGCGGGAGAGGTTCCCGGCCATTAATAATAATTTACCTCCCACTCGATCATCCCTCGCGCTTTCAACGCCTCGGCTTGCGGCAGCGCGTACACGAAAAAAAAAAGAAAACCGGAAAAAAAAACGAAAAAACAAGAGGAAGATAAAAAAAAAGGAAGGAAATCACCTCGAGTGCGAGAGAGACGAGAAAATGGGCACCCTACGGCTTAGTTCAGGGACAACCTGGGGTGGGCGAGCCTCCGCGCCTCAAATCACGAGTCTCACTCGCCATACAACTCTCAGCGTTCACTTTCTCGCTCCGAGGGTTGACGCGAATTGTACGATTCAACATGGCGGCAAGGCAAACAACTGTGCTCATCATCAACATTAAGAATTCTCACTCCCGTGAGAATTGACCATTTTCATTTTTTTTTTTATTCTCATTTTATTCTCATTTTATCGTTAACCCCTAATTTCATACATTGTACCAAGAATCAAAATGATTTTACAGGGATAAACAAAGTATACGAAGCTTGTTTGATAAATAGAGTGAAGTTTGTATTTTTCTCGAACAATATCGATTTATTTATCAATACATGTTTTGTCCGTCCTTTCGTGGATCTCTTCAGCAAACAAACAAAGCCGAAGAAACAAACAAACAAAGCCAAGCAAACAAACAAACCCAAACGAACAAACAAACAAACCCAAACGAACAAACAAACAAAGCCAAGCAAACAAACAAACCCAAACGAACAAACAAACAAACCCAAACGAACAAACAAACAAAGCCAAGCAAACAAACAAAGCCAAACAAGCAAACAAACAAAGCCAAGCAAACAAACAAAGCCAAGCAAACAAACAAAGCCAAACAAGCAAACAGTCAAAGCCAAACAAGCAAACAAACAAAGCCAAACAAGCAAACAATCAAAGCCAAGCAAACAAACAAAGCCAAACAAGCAAACAATCAAAGCCAAGCAAACAAACAAACAAACAAATGAAGCCAAGCAAACAAACAAACAAATGAAGCCAAGCAAACAAACAAACAAATGAAGCCAAGCAAACAAACAAACAAATGTAGCCAAGCAAGCAAACAAACAAACAAACGAAGCCAAGCAAAGAAACAAACAAACAAACCCAAACCCAAACAAACCTCGCATTTGACACCAACGAGATGGAAATTCCTTTTTTTTTTTTAAAAACCGAGGAGAGATAGAGTCGCGATTTAAAAAAATCGCAGCCGCCATTTTGGGAAACAACTTATACAAGCTAGATTCGTTCACACGATAAACAAAAAGTAGTTATGTCAGTTATAACGACTCCCAACGGCAAGAATTTTCCACGAGCAAACTACACGCACGAAAAAATAAACAAATAAATAAACAAATAAATAAAATAGCAACAAGAGAGAAAAAAAATGAAAACACGCGATGCAGGGAAACTGGAGGTAAAAAAATGGCGGAGGAAAGGAAAAAAAGGTGATATCGAGGCTGAATTACGTGTACCACATTTACGTCGCCGTGGAACGAGTCGGTTTAACCATCGCATCGTGTAACACGTATACACGCACCCGTACACCTCCAAGACTGCTAAACTTGTGTACATACGCAGGTGGTATTAAAACGATCCTCTTGCCTCATCCTGCCGCTGGTCTGGCTCCGCTTGATTCATCGACTCGTGGGAAGAAAAAAAATAATAAAAAATAATCAACGAAGAGCGTTACACGTATATCTAGGCACACGCGAGAGAGAACGAGGAGGTTGGAGAAAGTACGAAAGTACGTTCACCCACTGCGAATATGACGAGGGGAAATCGTGTAAACACACCGATCGGGAGTACGCTGACTTCGCGTCATTTTTTACCTTTCTTACCCACTCTTTGACGCAACGTCCCTGCCCTCCGATCTTTTTTCCTTTCTTTTTTATTTTTATCTCTCTCTCTCTTCGTTTCGTACTTCTCATCGTCGTATTCGCTGAATGGGATTTTTGAATTTTGAATAATTCGGCTCGTACGAAACGCTACCAATCGCGAATCGAACGTGTCAATCGTCGACGAGGTGTCTTCCTTCTCGATTACATTTTCATCGTCAAGGTGCGACGGTAATAATTCTTTTATGTTTTTTTTTTAATTACCAAATTTTTTTTTTCTTTTTTTTTTTTTTTTGCTATTTCGAACCCCTATTGTGCGACCATTTTTGGGGGATTATCGTTTGGTGATTTTAAAACAATCTGCAATGTAGGATTTTTATTTTTAATCGTTTCGAGTAATTATGAAGAACATGAAAAATTCGTAAAAATGATTTTAATTTTTTGAAACAAATAAAAAATTTGTCAACGAAAAACAAATGTTTTTAAATGAAAATTCGTAACGACACCTTCCTTGGCCTAAACTGCTCGAAAGTCGGAAATCAAGTCGTCACGAAACATAACCAAAAAATACTAAACCCAAAATTAAAAAAAAAAAAACAAAAATTTAAAAAAATTTAAAAAATGCTCGAATCGACAAATCAAGACATCGAGGAACGCGAGGAAGAAAAAAAAATAATAATAATACAATTGAAAACCAAAGTGAAAAAAAAAAAAACAGTCGAGAAATTAAGACGTCGAGGAATAAAGGGGAACAGTCAAAGATCTCGACTCGATTTATCTCATGTTTAATTCAGCCGTGGAATTTCACCAGCTTGGGCCACCAATAGGACCC
>JAPYZI010005303.1:0-10717 GCA_030523105.1 Ophioninae sp. A BG-2022a | reverse complement strand
TTTGTATTTGGTATTAAAATGTTCGGTGTGGTACGTTACAATGCAGTGACATTGATTCGAATGATCTAAAATGTTTAGTATACATTTTAGCGGGATTGTCGAAGTTTGTTACAGAAATGTCACACGAGTCAATAAAGCGTTAATATATGAGCCTAATGGATTTTTTTCAAGTAATCCCTAGAGTTACTAGACAAAATAGACTGCTCAACAATAAAAATATTTCGGACTGAAAAATAGTCTACTCTTATGTATTTTCATCTGCTAAATTCAAAAATCACTGAAAAAATTTCCGATTAGATCTACTTTTAAAGATACAAGTGACATTGTATATTGTCTATATTCCATACATACGGTTTGTAGGAAATTAGATTTTTTATGTTGGCAGACCTCTTAACTGTCAAAATACGTATAAATCTAGCTGTTTGTTTGCGGCGCAATTCCTATTGGTCGTGCATTTCACACGAAGGAGAGTTACGCAAATAAGACAGCAATCTTCGACGCAATCAAATATGCTGAGCATCAGTGGAAAATCATTAATTATTAAAATCGTTAGTTTATTATATCAGAAAAACTATAGCTAATCAATGTTGTTTTCGTCATATTCATTTTTCTCGACCTAACATTAATAGCAATTTATTCATTAGGTGAAGGAGAAATTCGTTTAATTTTATTGTTGTTGGACAATGATATCACACGACGAAACATCGCCCAAACAAAACATCATTGTTTGGGTTTGTTTGTTTCCGGCCTACCTGGGGATATTTCATCGTCGCGATGTTTTGTCGTGTGCTGACATGGAAGCAATTGTATATATTCCGTGCATACGTATGACTAGGTCAACCCTCAATCGTAAAAGTACGAAAGATTGATGGGCATAGTTGGAAAACGTTTACCGGTTCTCTTGGCTACTGTAACGTTGCATAAAAATGTCATTAGTAAAGAGAGTCACGGTGAGTGAAGGAGTTGTACGAGTTTCAGCCACCGAGACCAACGTCTCGCATCTTGGTCGTGGCTGATCACAGCTCGTTCGTAGTTCTTTCTCATACCCGAGTGTCCTCGTAGACGCGTGTAAATAATTATTATTAGCTCCGAAAACGTAATCTCCAGCTGTTGAAATATTGCCTAATTGAACAAACGTGATAAAGAAAATGCCTCTGAAAATATTTAAATGTCCCTCGATTCGCATGCATTGTGAACACTTTCCTTTTTTTTTTTTTTTTTTCATTTTTAAATTTATAGGACGGAGAACAAAACGGAAAGTCTTGGCGTACCGAATTCGCAACGCGACGTTTTCATCGAAGCTTTCTCGATGAATTCACGGTCGCCGAGTAAATTCGTCGGAGATGTCGCTGTGGAATCCGAAGCTACCAATTTGGGTAAAGATAATGACTCAATGACTCGCAAAATCGCGATGCCGACCGGTATTACTATTCCGGAGCACACAATCATCGAACCCATCGTCAAGGAACTCGACAGAATAATTCAGTGCACGAATGGGCCAGGAGAAGAATCAGCTGTTCGATATGCAGCGTTGAAAAATCCTAGGTGAGTTTATTTTCGAATTTAAATAACGGGATATTTAATCAAATGATTAATTGTTAATTGAAATTAAATTTTTATTAAATTAAAATGCATTTGGATTCAATTGGATTGAATTACGAAATTTAATGAAAATAACATTGGATTAAAATAACGGGGTATTTGATCGAATGATTAATAGTTAATTGATATATCGGGATGTGTAATCAAATATGGTACTTGATAACAAAATTAAAAGTTTGGTACTTCTGTACTTTATCGACTTTTCGAAGAATGGTTCCCGATTTTTATGCCGATAAATAACTTTATTTTGTTATTGACAACGATCTTATTTATTCGAAAGAACTTTCCTATCAATTTTGAATTTTTTATTTTGTTGACCAAACAAGCCCGAGCACACGTTATTTGTTTCGGTTTGTTTGGGTTCGCCTGGGCAAAAAAAATAGAAAATTCATAATTGATAAAAAGCTTTTTCCGGATTGATAATATTATTATTTATAACAAAATAACGCTATTTATCGACAAAAAAAAATTTTTTTTCGAAAAAGCAGAAAAAGCAGAATTGCCAACATTTCTAGCGGAGAAAATATATGAATTTGGTACTCCGTGTTGATTATTTTCAAAAATTGACAATCGTTGGCCATTGCATCAATGAGACAATTTCGACAGCAAGTATTTTCTCGATTCAATATGGACAACGAGAATTACTTCGTTCGCTTTTTAGACTCGGGCGGTATTATTCGTTCTAACGGGTAAATTCTTTGCAGATACAGATGCATTTACACATCAGTCGACGATTCCGCGGTAGAGACGAAACGAAACTGGTCCGAAAATCCGAATGATAATTTAGGATCGGTGTACGGTCTTTCATCGGGCGGGGACGGATCGTTTCCCGAAACGATGAGAACCGTAGGAGCGAAGATCGCGAATGCAGCAACGTCGACCGACGAAACGCAGCCGATCGTTTTGGATTATTCCAACGATTTTGGAACAAATCCGCACATCCCTAAACGCGAGAGCTCGGACGGTGAAGCGAGCGTACGAAACGATGCGTCGATCCTCGAAGATTATTCTCACGAAAGTGCGCTCCACGATACAAAGTCGAATCTAATAGCTGATTCTTCGCCAACTTTGTCGAAAACATCCGAAAGACCAGCGACACCTCGTAGGATGGAAAACAATTACTTCGAACAAAATAATTTTTCGCCGAACGTCGAAGGCGCGAGTGACTCGCGAAAACCAAGCGCTGATTCACCGAAAAGAAAGATATCCGTGTTTCATCGTTCGTTCGATATCGATACACTCGACGATGATAGTCGGACGGATATTGGCTCGAATACTTACAGAGTGACCGAGCGTTCGAAGAGCACGCCGTCTCCTCAGCGTGAAAACAGTTTCGATAACGGATCAAAACCCAATGCCTCCGAAAGCACCAAAATTTTTCACAACCCGCGATACAATTTATTGAATTATCGTGAAAAAGGTGAGGATAGCGATTCCTCGGAGAATCAGTCGCCGAAAAAAAAGCTGGATCATCGCGAAGATTCCACTCCACCGGAAAATCTACTTAGCCGGACAATTTCAAGACCGGTTATTCTCGCTCCTACGAAATTGAAGCTTCCCTCGCTCATGGAAATACCATCGTACGAGTCTATCGCGAAAAAGAATTCGGAGCGCAACGACGACCGGACGAGCATCGCAAAACTTAAAGCTCGCCTCGACGCGAGACCGTACGGCGACGGCGACGACGAAACGAGACTCGACGAGCCTCGACGAATCAACGATAAATTCAATGTCAACGACGTTTCGAATTTGGCCGATACCAGTGATTCACCGGTTCGATCCTCGGATTATGAAATCCAGAGAGGCGTTACCTATCGCCAGTCAACTTTTTCACGAGAACTTAACTTTTCGGATTATTCGCTTCTATCAACGGTCCCTGGTGACACCAGTAACGCCGAGAATCAAATTACGGAGGAGATTCCGGAGAGTGTCTCCGAGATCGATTCATTCTCTAACGATGAAACCGCATCTTACGATCCATCGCCAAAGTGCCAATTTCCGCTTGCTGAAATTACATCTAAATTTTCGTTTTTGACGACGTACGAAAAGCCTCAAATTCACGATCGCACCTACGCTCGTCAAGGTAATTTTCCTTTAACCCGAATTTCTTTGTCTTTCTTTTTTCAATTCTGTTTATCTCTTTTCTCCGTTGTTGATAGAATTAAGAGAACGCGCGCAATTTTCACGGTGACAATCAAATATTTTATTTCAATACTACGATCGCTCTATTAATCGGAAATCGAAATATCGGCGCAAGGTCATTTTAACGCTCCCATTGAGGAGCCAAATATTGGGAATAGAAAGGAAAATATATATTTGTATTTACCAATAGAAGTTATATCGAAATATCCGGAGCTTAACGTATTGTAAGGGGCGAGCCCACAGTGCTTGTTTAAAATGAGCTAAATTAAGACTTTCTTATAAATTGTTTAAGTACGCTTCATGGTTGTTGGGCTTAACTAAAAATATGGTAATGCGTATACATTAAAATAGATTCGAGTCTTGGCCATTGAAGAATAAACCTATGATACACAATAAAGAATTACATTTTTCGACACGATATTTTTTGTCGCAATTGTAATTCTTGTTTGGGTTACACATACATATATATATATATATATATAAATAAATTCGCGTCAATTTTGATTGAAAAATAAACATATCGTGCGCAACAGAGAAACAAATTAATCGAGAAGATTTTGTTGTTGGAGTTGAAACGGTTTGCGGGACAATTGATGGTGAAAAGTAACGAGAATTTTTGTTTGTTCGGGTGATGACCGCGGACAGATCCTCCGAAGTCTCGAGGCTTGTACGATCGTACGGTGGAAGCGGGTTGCCGATACGAAGCGGGAAACGAGAGTACGAGGAGCGTTGGAAGTTACGGAGGCGTTGCCGGGACGGTAATTCGCGAGGGTCAAGACGAAAAAACGAATGTCTCGTCGGCAGTAGCGCTCGCGATGTCAAGCGGCGAGGAGAGCTCGGACAGTGAGTGCGATCCTATGGCGATACGAGATCACGATAATGTACGTCGTAACGTTGTGAACGAGACTCGTTCGATATCACCGACCGTTTTGAATTTTGGTGACGGTGCGTTACTCGGTACGTCGACCCCAGCGCCGACGAACAACAACAACAACAACAATAACAACAACTGCTGCAACAACAACAACAACATCTTTAAGAGAACGGATGATTTATCCGCTAATAGAGTCCCGGAGAAATCAGTGGCCCTACAGAGGGAAAAACGGGAGGTAAGCCCAACGGAACGCGTTTCCTCGCGTTTTTTATTTTCATCCGACCTGTGTATACTGGCTCTTTAAAAAAAACGGTCAACTATCGAAACTGACATTTCTTATGTTTTTTATTTTGTTTGGGTTTGTTAACCACGGTTTAAAACTTTTGAATTTGGTACCTGCTGGTACATGTGGTAGACACTTCGATAAGAAACCCAGCATTTTTTCGGATTTAACGGAAGCCTAGAAAACTCTGGAAATCCGACTCATTCCACTGTGCACTCGAAAATATAATGTACACACGCTGGGTTATTGTAGTTGGAGTATCAGTAGAAGTAGTAGTAGTAGTATTAGAAGGACCGAAAAATAATGTCGTTTCCGCACATATCGATTTAATGTAGTAAAGCGACGTTACTTTTCGGTTCCAATAATACTTTCATTTGCATGAACTTTTCGGCCTTTTACAAAAATTGTAACAATATATCTCTCTCACTCTCGCTCTCTCTCTCTTAGAAACTATTTTGCTCCCTATTACACATATTCGCGATCACCTCGTAATGAATTATTTCGTTCGTTATTCTCTACTTAAATCTAATATCTTCTATTGTCAAATTAGACCTAATTCGGTACTCCCTCTCTCCAATATAATCCCTTCTCCTTTTTTGGCATATTTTTTCTATTTCCGCAAACAAACTGATACATTTTTACATCGGCGTTTTCAATGTATTTTCAGTTATTTTGAAAATTACGTGCAGATATCGGATTATATATTCATCGGTACGTTTTATCAGCACTCATTTCTCACAGTATTTCAGTAGATAAAAATAAAGCATCATTCCAATTGTTTTTTATTGATCCTCGGTGTGTACCTCTTTCCATTGCCATATTTTTCCACGATTCATAAACTATGTTTTTTAGCTAATAGTTGGATATTCAAAGTTTTATGACGTTGATTTGCATCGCTGCATTTTAAATGTATCAGAACTAATTATTTTTAAACACACACATTTTCGTTGCCTAAATCGAAAATTCAAAACCGTAATATTGATTAAGATTGCAGTACAGTACGAAAAAAAAAAAAAAAAACTTAAAAGCTTTTGCTTCGGAAAATCGGACTGTTGCTTCAAAGCTTCGATGTAAACACGCAAACGCAAACAAACCCAAATATACATTATTTACATTTGAAACGGGCTATTGAAAATACACTCTTGATAAATTTATTATGATTTAATTAAGGTGTAAGTTATGGAAAAACCACGTACTCTGCCGTTTGTTTAAGTACGCTGTACGTTTGCCATTTATTCAACGAACAAAATAACGAGAGAAATAATAGCCGAAAATTTTTTCGTGTTGCGATATTTCGTTGGCTTTAAATCACACGGACGTGCATACATTAATCGGATCGCATCGGATTAATATATGCACGCACCTTTATTATTCAATCTAATATCGAGTGCTCATTGACAGGCATCATGAAAGAAAAAAAGCATCAATCATTTATGTCCTATATATTCATTATTCACGTTGACCCGCGTCAAGTCCTTGAACTCGGGAGTACATGAACGTCGAATCTGGTGAAGCAGAGGTGTACCGGTAACACTTTTATTATTTTGTGAAACCTTAAAGATGATACACGAGTATATTTGTGCCCGCAAATTTATAAAAAAACAATAATCAAGACTCATTTTTATTTCGTTATACGAAGCGTTCAATTTCTCGTAAGAACCATTATTTGGACGCGATTCGATTGTTTTCTAAAGATTCTTCTCCGTGAGAAAAAAATAACTGAAAAACGATGGAAACAAAACGGAACGTTTTTGTTTAATTGACAAACGAATGGAAAAAATCAATTGGGTTGACATTGGGTTTTCTCCGACGTTAAACACATTTCAGAAAATGTTTATCGAAGAGCTGGTCGAATCGATTGATGTTCTAGAAAATCACGATGTATCGAGCGGAGGTCAAACTTGGATGGAACACTTCTTTCATGGAGCTACGATGTCGTTGATTTTTGTTTCGTTTTGTTTGTTAATTACAATCAAGTTCAGTATCACACTTTCGAACCCGAGCAATTGACGGTAATGAAGATCAATTAAAATGTTGTCATCTTCGAGAGTAAGAAACTGCCAGCGAGTAATTGATTGCGCTGGGTTTGAGCGTTTCACTTCTACGAAATTGCATCTTAGTAAACGAGACGATGAGACGGTGGCGCGAATACATTTTTTTCAAAATATGTCTTCTGCTTGTATCGCCTCGTACAAAGTTAATTTAAAAAAAAAATAACTATTGATTCAAAAAATGAAACGAACATTATTCGATTCGACACCGGAATAAAATAATAAGATTTCGGCGAGAAATTCGGATAATTTTGAAAACGATCGAGAGCCTTTCATAATTCGAAAATATCGCTATATATTTCTACGATTGTCTTTTAAACTAACCTCGAAGCGAAATCGAAAATTCCGTATCGAGAGCACTTTGGAAACTTGGAAATATCCGTACGACGAGTTACGACTCAACAACTCCGACTGGTACGCCTTGCTTTCGAGAATATCGCAACATTCTCAAAAGTCAAGTACTAAATTTGTAATTAAACAAAAAAAAAATATTACGAAGAAAAGAAAAAGGTTGAAAGGATAAAACGGCAATAATAAATACCGCACGCGCTGCAAAGATACAAATAGGAATTTACGTTGAAAAGTAACGATAGGTTAACGAATCAACAAGTATTATTGGTTGAAATAATTTACGAGCTCGATAATAAAAATATATGAACGCTATTAATTAAAAATACCGAAACGCAAAAAACGCACGTTTGCTAAACGTTTAAACGTTTCGGTGTATTATTGAAGTTGCTTCAGTTATTTTGTCCTCATTAGACAAGAGAACTCCTCGAATTAATTATACAAGACCATTAAATAGGATCATTTGCAACTAGTAGTACGATCACGTTTTAATGTGTCGTGCTAATTGCACTGAAACTCGAAAGTGCCCCGAGGCAAGGTCATTTTACGTTTAGCCTTTTACACCGTCGAGAGCTTATTGGAACGTTTTGCCCGTTAAGTCGTCGCGTTCAGACCTTCGAATTTTCTTCGATTGGTCGGGTGCAACCTCGGAACCGACCGGAGCTAAATCCGCGATCCCGGATGTCACGAGAGGAGTTTCGTTTTCGGAGACACGTATCGAGATACCGCGAGGACACGCGTCTCCCTCGAGATCGATCCAATTTGCGAAAAGTACTTCCCTCGTTCAAACGACTCCAATAAATATCTTTGTGTTTCAGTTAAAAAGGAAAAACATGCAAGAATGAAATTCAAATTGATAAAAGTCAATGTTCCAAATGAAAAACATCGTCGAAAGTTTGAAAAAGAGGAATTCTAATTTACAAAAGTAAAATGAGTTTTCTGGTGATAAATATTTTAGCGGGTTTCTTCGATCGAAACGAAGCCGAAAATTCTTCTCTAATGATAAAACGTAGCGCAAACTCGGAGAACTCGCGGTATTCTTAACGAGTAAATATTGTATTTAATGTTCGTGGGCAGCCTTCAAAGATCCACGGTTTCAAATTGCCACAACCGCGAAACCACGAATTTCGCTCTTTTCCTCTCAAAACCCCTCCGCACCGATATCTCAATTTGAGAAATAATATTTGCTCTCTTGCGGACCAAAACGTCGAAGAAGCGAGGACTGAGAAATATTTTAGGTAGCACGAGTCTACCTATAAATATATAAATGGACACGTACGTGCGTGCTTATAGGTATATCTCAAAAAATCGTACTTCCCTGGAAGCCCTCGTTCTCATACTTGCCTATACGTACCAATTTTCGATTTGTTTTATACATTCATTAATTTTCATCTGAATCGAATGATTCGAAATCCGGAGATTTTGTCTATATCAGCCCGGTGATTTTTTTCGCATTCGCTCATTGCCTCGCGTTCGACGTTAACGCGGCTCCTCTCGAGGTCTTGCGATTTACGCGAACGAGACCGACGAGTCGTTCGAAAGTCTTTGATAATTTGGGTTCCTAGATCGCTCGATTCTAAGTAATACAAGACGCTTGGTATACTCGGTCCGTACGCGCTCGTGAAACAAATCACGGCATCGCCACGAGGAATCGTTCGTTTACATTTGGTCGTGATGAACCGCGTTCACTCCGGTAGAATTTCATAAGTCAATCGTTATGAGAATTAAAGTGATACAAATTGTTGGATGGTGTTAAGATCTCCGGGGAATTTTTTTCATCGTTACTTTTTTAATGGATCTTCGAGGCCGTTGCTGCGACAACAATTAAACTAATATTTCGATAGAACTAATATTTCCCTGTTGTACGTTCGGTACGAAAGTACGTAACAATATTACAAAACGAATCGAAAATTGTTCCGTCGTTTAAATAATCGTACGCGCTTGCGTCTTCTCGTATTCAAGTGACTTTTCTAACGGTTTTATTTCTATTTCTGTTTTCAGAAACCGCACACCATTCGGAGATCGTTATCGGATGGCGGATGTGGTCGTTTCGAATATCCCTCCCGGTCGACTAACCGTATTTCATCCCAAGAAGAATTCAACAAAGAAGAAAGTCGTCCCGCCGTTTTTCCGAGTCTCACCGACGTTAGACTTCAGGAGTCTGGTATCGCTAAAATTCTTAACAACGATGAACTTCGGTAATGTCTGATTTTCTTGGAATTATCGGTCGAACCGAAATCTTAAAATGTATTTTAGGGGTATAACGTTTTTTTTTTTTTGGATATGCGGGCACAGTCGTGAAGTAATTCGGTGAATTTCTGCCCTCGAAATCTAAAGAGCGATTCGAAGTCACCGCGTCTCCTTGGAAATATTTTCTTCTTTGAAAATGATGATTGTGTCTCGAGAATTTGGGCAACTAAAAATATCCGTGACTCTGTGATTATCGCACAGTTCGGGAAAGAATAAAATCTAGCGGCTTGGCTAAATACCTCGTCGATTCAAAGTTGCCGCAACCAACCGATTATATTTACAAATCTGTCTATTATTACTTGTTGCTTATTTTTGCTCGTCTGTTTCAGAGGAAATATTCCTGAAGCTGAGCTTGAGGTAGCTATCGTTTTATCAAAACTCAAAAAAAAAATTATACGTTAAACATCAATCATTGTATCGAGTTGTGTCAACGCTGCTTTTTATCGTGTTCATACAACTCTGTAAACTCTGAAAGTAGATTGCACTTTTTTCTTTCCTACGCTGGAGTTTCTCGTTGTTCGTCCCAGTGTTTTCGATATTCGTTCACAAACTATCAATCCCGAGTGTTTATTTCCCAACATTAATTACAACATTTATATAATTATCGATTCTTTGTGCAATAATTGTTTCCATCGATAAGACTTCGTTCGTTGAATTACGACTTATCGGGTATTGAAATTAATCGCGTAAATTGACGATTGAATTTACAATGTTTGAAATATGTTTCTTTTGTAGCGAAAGTATATCGCTCTCTCGGTGGGTCTGGTAACGGACAGGGTGACGTTACCGCGTCGAGTAGCCCTCTCGCTACGTCAGAGGGATCACTCCGAGCGAAATCTTTCCTGCGAAGTTCAAAAAATGCAGCAAGATATACAGGTACGAGATGGTATTTGAAAAATTTATCAGCGTTTCAAAAAGTTATTAACCCTTTGTAGCCCAAGATCATAAAATTTGCAATTACTTTGGAATATGATTGGTTTAAACAATTAAAAAAACACGTATTTCTCAAAAATAAAAAAATATTTATTATTTTTTATTTATTTGCCAGTTTAGGGAGGGTAACGTTAATGCAACATTGAGTGAAACTAAAAGAAAAAATGTGCTTTGCTAACAATATATGAACAAAATCATTCACTTACCTATAGGTTTCGACGAAACAACTACAAT
>JAPYZI010005302.1:0-10718 GCA_030523105.1 Ophioninae sp. A BG-2022a | reverse complement strand
AAGTTAGGCAAAAACCTTTTCCAAACTCACCCATTGAACCTCCATCGCATGTGAGAAGCTCACTCTACGACCTTTTGAAATATCGTGATTTTCAAGATTTCGGGAAAGTGGCCGGGGGAAGTCGGAAATTTTTTTTTCCGTTTTCAACCTCTTAAAAGGGTCTATTTAATCGGAAATTTTCTGCTGATTACGAAAATGCCCGAGTTTTTGCCGAAAATGCAAAATTATACTGGCAAAATGCGAAAAACGATCCTAGAATATTTATTGGTCATTTTTTCCTGCTGCAGCTTACGGTAGCTGCCGTAGCGACGGAGGTTACGAATTCGCACAGTGAACAAGTGACAAGTAAAAAAATACATTGATATGCAAGCAAATACAAAAAATGCAAGCGTCCATTTTTTGGTTACATTTTTTGTGTTTCAGCCAACCACCGCTCTAATTTTAATACGTTACGCTGCTTTAATTTTTTCAATTTATTTTATTTTATTATAATTTATTCATTTTATCGATTAATTTTACATTAAATTTTTTCTTAATTATTTAATATAATATTTAATAATTTTTCGTGCAAGGATCGGAAAAACTAAAGGAAGAAATGTGATTGAGTGTATCGTTGAAAATAATAGCACTGTTGGAATTATCGAGGAGTATGGTTTGACATATATATATTTTTGAAAAAATGTTTGAAATTTTTGCAGAAATATTTGAAACATCAAATATTTCAAAATATTTCAAATACTTATGTAAAAATATCAAATATTTTGGCAAAAATATTAAAAACATCAAATATTTCAAAATATTTCAAATACTTATGTAAAAATTTCAAACATTGTGGCGAAAATATTTGAAGCATCAAATATTTCAAATACTTATGTAAAAATTTCAAACATTATGGCAAAAATATTAAAAACATCAAATATTTCAAATACTTATGTAGAAATTTCAAATATTTTGGCAAAAATATTAAAAACATCAAATATTTCAAATACTTATGTAAAAATTTCAAATATTTTGGCAACAATATTAGAAACATCAAATATTTCAAACAATTTCAAATACTTAAGTAAAAATTTCAAATATTTTGGCAAAAATATTTATTCGATACTCGTGATATTTGGGTAGGCAATTGGTAGGCATTGCAGCATGTTCGACAAAATTGGAAATCCCGGATAAATTGATCGGGCCGATAAATATCCACGGGACATTTTTTTTAATGATCCAATTCTCCGCTTAAACGGACACTGGTCTTGTGGAGATCGTAGTGGCGATGGCGTTTCGCGTACATGTAAGTGAAAGTGTCCCGCGATCGAGCTCCTGTTCTCCCTCCTACTGTTTCTCTCTCGGTCTCTCCATCAAGCTTACATATATGTTCTTGAATACTCATATATGTGGAGACACGCAAAAATCTTATCTAGTCGTTGTTCCGGCATTATAGCATATCCCGAGGGGTGCTACGAACGGTTATGTCGTGCAGTTGCTGTTACTCTATATATACTACATTTCTAAACTGCTTCTCGGCCAAATCATTTTCGATAAATACGTATTTTAAAAAATGATTATTTTTCAATTTCTCTATTGTTTTACTATCATTGAAATTGCAAGTAAAACACCTCGATAATTATTCGAATTTTTATTGTGACAATTTATAACGCAAATGTGAAGTAAAAGATTTCTCAAAGTAAAGGAACTATGTAAATGAAAAAATTAGATAAGAAATTTCATTGGGTCGAAACGAACAAAATTATTTTTCAATTTCCTTATTTTTTTTTTCACTGATATTGTAATAAAAATACTTCAATAATTATTCGAATTTTTATTGTGACAATTTATAACGCAAATGTGAAGTAAAAGATTTTCCAAAGTAATGGAACTATGTAAATGAAAAAATGAGATAAGAAATTTCATTGAGTCGAAACGAAAAAAATGATTTTTCAATTTCCCTATTTTTTTTTTTCACTGAGATTGTAATAAAAATACCTCAATAATTATTGGAATTTTTATTGTGACAATCTATAACGAAAATGTGAAAAAAATATTCGCATACAATGTTCCTTCGGGAAATCATCCTCGATTCTAAAATCGATCAATTTGAAGAAAAAAAAACATCGAAATTTGGTCCTGATTGTTTTTTGCAAATCAGCGATACGTTGCGTTGATATTACGGATCTAAAATTGTTTATTTGATATAAACGATTTTTATGTATTCCGCACGCGTTCGCGCGTATCCTGATATGATAATTAACGAGAGTGAAGGCCGAGAGAGCACGACCACAGAGAATCGCGTATGGCCTTTTCAGTATTCCGAGGAGAAAGAAGGTCGTCATTCCTCTCTCGACTCGACGCCTCTCACTTGCCTCCTCCCTCTTTCATGATCTATCGATCCCTCGATCTTCTTCACTTGCATTTACACCGATAAATCCTACAAAACTTTATTTAAAATACTATTTTACCTTTTTTTCTTGCTTTTTTATGTTTTTTTTTAAACTTTGATTTTTAAATTCCAAAACTACAAATTTTTAGAAATTATTCGACTGAGTTCTCTTAATTGTTTATGATCGATGCAAAACGGTTCAATATTGACGAAATTTCTAGATCCAAAGATCGTCAGCCATTTTTTTTTTTTTACCTTAAAATTAAATTTTCGTTTGAAATCAATATTCTCCTTTTAGCCCTCGTTCACAACGTTGCGGTACAACGAAAATCACTATTTTTCAATTTCTTTATTTTTTTTGTCACTGAAACTGTAAGTAAAATACTTCAATAATTATTCGAATTTTTATTGTGCCAATTTATAATCCAAATGCGAGTAAACAAATTTCGCGAAATAACGTAACTATAGAACTGGAAAAATGAGATAAAAAATTACATTGGGTGGCAACGAAAATGATTATTTTTCAATTTTTCTATATTTTTATCCACTGAAATTGTAATCAAAATACCACAATAATTATTCGAATTTTTATTGTGATAATTTATAATCCAAATGCGAGGAAAAAAATTTCGTGAAATAACGTAACTATGGAAATGAAAAAATGAGAAAAGAAATTTCATTGGGTCGCAAAGATGCGAATTTCGGAATCATCAGTTAGCCTCGTCATCAAAGAATTTGGAAGTGACAAAGGAAAGGGAGCGATTAATTAATTAATTGCAATTTTGGTTCGATATGAGCAGGTGTATATTCTACGATTAAATTCAACTATAATTCACTCCGCACCGAGCCTGCATTAATGGGGAAAATGCATAAGGGCGCAATAAACTCGAATTAGGAAAAAAAAGACCTCGCGTCATTTCGATCTCGATTTACGTGCGTATCGGACAAGTCTGTAAAAACTAAACCGCCACGACAAAACCAATAAAACCTTTACGATTATTGGGATCAAACGAGAGAGAGAGGGAGAGAGAAACAGAGAGACAGAAGGAGAGAAAGGAAACGAGAAAAAGAGAGAGAGAAAGAGGGGGAGGAGAGTGAGGTGAAAAAAGTTGACTCGTGGTACCGCAATCGTGGTTCAATAGCTCGTCCACTGTAATCGCTTCGATACCTGACGCAATACCTGTACTGCGCTACTTAACTGGGTCTGACAAATGAACGAAACGCAATGCGGTTGTCTCTCTTCGCATTCTTCAAAAAAAAAAAATATATATATATATATATATATATATATATATACATATATCGTAAATTTCTTACGTAAAATAAAACTTTCAAATGTTTTAAAATGAATGAGTAATTGAGTAATTGTTTTAAAATAAATGAGTAATGTGGCGTTTATTTTGCGAGACAGCATTGGCCTACGAAACGCGACTTCGTAATTTCGGAGTCTCTAAAGAATTGAAAAATCAATAAATTCAATAATTATTTCTTCAATAATTATTATTTTTTAAAATCTTCAAGGACATATTTAAAGTTCTAATTATTCATTATATTTTTTAGTTTTATATTCATATTTTTTTTAACTATTCATTTTTTTTTTTTTTTCATTTTTCTTTATTCTTCATTCTTTTGTTTCTATTACTTTTAGCAAATTTCGAATTCGTGTTCGAAATGCTTTTTTTTATTATAATTAATTAAGAGTTTTTCCAATTCCTCGGAGACTGTGCAGCGAATAATTTTCAGTTGAGGGCGAACATTTTCGTCCTAAACGATAAACGATTGTTCAAGAATAATTGTAAAATTCCTCGAGAGCAATTTGCAAATTTCGCGCTTGTTTTGTAATATATCCCAATTGCTTGTGATACTATATTTTTCCCGAATTCACAATAGCTTTTTTTCTTGCTTTTTTCTTAAAAAAATTCGTTGGTAAACGAGGCAAATTAAATTCCCATTAAAAAAAGCTTGCAACGACGTCTGATATCCGATAATTCAGACGTTTTTATCGATCTAGCTAATTTCAATTAAACATACTCCAAAACGAGAATAAAACAAATTTCCAGGGCTTATATCCCTTCGGCGAGTGGTAGGTATCGATCGATCACCGCAAAAAAAAAAAAAAATCCTACTCCGGCAACTTTATTTTATTTTTTAAAATTTTATATTATTTTTATTTATTGTTCCTCCTCGTATATCCTTCCAGATTTTCTACGGCTCGTTTATAACATATTATTTATTGTTTTGAAATTAAACATTTATATTAAATAGTTTGACAAGCAACAGGACAGAAGAACAATTAAACATTTGACAGAAAAACAATAAGACAAATTTTATTTTTACATGTAAGAATTGTTTATCGAAAAAAAAAATTATAATTGTTTATAGATCTCTTATCGGTAATATTGTTTATCAATCGATCTATATCTGGGGGTCGCGTTCCCGAAACATTGAAACGTGTCGCGCCGGTGTTTCCGGTGCCGCGTATTTACGCGTCATATATGGAGCGAATAAACTGCACATAAATGTTCGTCAGTGAGATCCACGGGAATCAAGTCCTGTTATTTCCCTAAGAAATTGCCGCCTCTTTTGCATCGACCAATTGCCACATATCGGCGTACGAGCTCGCCTGTATCGATCGCGTTTTTATCGATACCGCTGTGCAACCCCCCCCCCCCCCCTCTCCCCTTCCTTTCCTGTAATATTTAATACTCGCGCCCGCGTCAAGCGACGCGGTTCTTACCGAGGCCTACTTTTTTTCGTACTTTTCGGGACTCATTCCCTTCCATCGGATACGGAGTACTCGGTCAACGAGAGAGCGAGACTCGTTTACCAATCCACCGCGAGATAAGGAAAGACGCTACCAACGAAATTTTAAACGGTGAAAGTACCGCGTGATCCGCGATCTCTCTCCGAATATATCGGAGCTCAGCGGGATCCTGCCATTCCGGTTATGGTTCCTTCGGCAAATTTGTTTATATATATATATATATATTTTTTTTATTTGTTTATATATAATAATAATAATACGAACCCAAACGAAAATTTGGAATCAAAATCAGATATTATTTATAATATGTACAATAATTAATTTTAATATCTAATTTTAAGTTTATAAATATATATATATATATATATATATTTGGACGAGTGAGTTCACTTACATTCATGAATAGTCGTACGTACGAAAGCTCAATTTTACGAGCCTTTCTTCTCGGCACGTTCTCTGCAAGTCGTACTTCCCTGTGGCTCTACCAACAGCTCTTGTAAAACCTGTACATGTAGATACGTACAACAGTAGTGTGTGAAACGAGTACGCGTGTACATTTATATCGCGTGTGGAGTGCGAAGCAATGTACGCGTATTGGTTCGCACACGAGATGGGGCGTTGCACTCTAAACGAGCGGTTTTATTTTTTTTTTCGTATTAGCAGCCAGGCCTTTTCTGGTACCTTATCGTTATTTGACTGTAGCGTCGATTTTCGTTAAATTCGATGTTAAATTTCATGACAAATGGAGCGGGGGGGGGAGGAGGAGGAGGAAGGAGGAAGAATGTTTTCATTGGATGAACGATGAGCTCTTCGAGAGGGAGAGGAAAGCATTTTGAATCTTGGGTATATCGAAATGAGTACCTGGAAGGCAAAGCTGGAATCACCGAAGTCACGAGATCACGTTTTTCGTCAACTTTGTTGATGATGCACTCGTGGATTTTTTGCGAGATTGGAGGGAATGTTCGAAAAATTTGATGTCACGTTTATTTAGTTTTTTTTTTCTGGTACTCCTATTTGTATTATTTTTTTTTTTTGATAGGGGGAAATGTATTTACAATGTGAAGGAATTCAAGAAATTATGATGGTTGAGTTTGCTTGGGTTTTTCGAAATGACAGGGTTTTTCGAAATTACAATTGTACTGTGGTTTTTAGTATTTCAAATTTTGAATTTATTTCGTTCGATATTTTTGGTTAATTAATTTATTCATAATTTTTCAATACTTCGTGTAATGACGAAATGACAGGTGAATCTGTGTGATATCGATACATTATGATGGTTGAGTTTGTTTGGGTTTTTCGAAATGACAATTGTACTGTTTTTTTAGTATTTCAAATTTTTTATGTATTTCTTTCGATATTAATGATTAATTAATTTATTCGCAATTTTTCAATACTTCGTGTAACATAGAAATGACAGGTGAATCTGTGTTAAATCAATAAATTATGATGGTTGAGTTTGTTTGGGTTTTTCGAAATGACAGGTTTTTTCGAAATGACAATTTCACTGTGTTTTTTTAGTATTTAAAATTTTTTATTTATTTCTTTCGATATTCATGATTAATTAATTTATTCGCAATTTTCCAATACTTCGTGTAAAATCGAAATGACAGTTGAATCTGTGACTCAACAAACCACAAAAAAGAAAATCGAAGAAATGAATTCGAAATTTGAAATAATAAAAATAATACAGTGCAATCAATTTTTGTATCTGTAAATTCGAAAAATTGAAATCTCGCTTTCACCGACCGTATTTTTTGCTGACTCTTCAGGTACACGTTGAAATTATTTTAAGCTTTTAATTTATTTTTATCGATGTTATCACGAATAGCCATAAACTTCCGGAAATAATTTTCAAACAGCGTAACTTTGATTCATCGTAACTGACGGTGGATCGTTCGTATCTGTACCTCACTCGAAATCCAACGTACGCCGCGCGGCTTTCGACTCTTCAAGATCGAGAGAGCGAAACCGGATAATCATCAACCGTCACTGTTTTTTTTTTTCTTTTTTATTTTTTTCGTTTTCTTTTTTGATCCTCGCCATTCGTGGGCGCGCTTAAAACTTTGATTGTTGCGATCGTAGACGCGAGATTCGTGGAATTTAAATTGAATGGGAATTGTCGAGGCCCACATGCGCGAGGTTCGACAGCTACAGAATCGTACCTCTCCGCAAAGTCGATTGTGCGAGCACGTGAATATTTAGATGCAGGCTCGCACCTTCCCCACGGCCGTTCCTACACCAAGCCCAAACTGGAAACGTCATTTTCTTTCTATCTTTTATTTATTAATTTTTTTTTTATTGTATCGCTATTTCCACGTGGGCGGAAATATTAAAAATTACGATTAGGTAACACGGGAATCGAAAAATTATTGAGGAAATAAATTTTTTGTGCAATTCTATTGTTACTCAAAATTAGCTTTGGATGAAAGCTGATTTTGACCAGAATTTCGATTAGATTTTTCTACTATGAGAAATTGATATTGAACAAGGTAATTTCAATAGTAATTTGGAAATTTTATCCAAATATTTGGAACAATAATTTGGAATAATTTGGAACAAAGTAATTTTAATAGTAATTTGGAAATTTTGAAACAAAGATGGAAATTTTATATTATTAATTTTTAAACAAAGATGGAAATTTTATGAAGAAAACAGTTATATTTTTTTGTTTTTTTTTTTTCATATTTTTTAAAAGAATATTTTTATTTATAATTTATAGTTTTATTATCTTGAAATTGAAATTTTCTGAAATTTTCACAACTGAAATTTTCAGGTATCAAATTGATTTACCGATGTTAGAACCGATTTTATCGAATTTACCGATCACGATTGTAACATTTGTAACACCAATGGCAATTTAAGCGATCCGAAAAAATGGTATCGTTCTTTTCGAAGAAAATTTGGAGAAATGTGTCGAGATCGTTAGAAAATCAGGTTTTCCGAAAAGAAAAAGCACGCACATTTTTCATTCCGCTCCGCAAAATATCCGAAATGCCTTTTTTTTTAAAACTGACTTTGTAGATTTATTATTTTTTTAAGTCGGGGTTGATCGTCACGAAGTAGGAAATTCCGGACAGCACGGACCAAGTTCCGGGTCTCTGTCGGCTCAAGAATGATAACGCGCAAACGTCTGGTCCCACGTTGGTCTCTGCAACAGCCGGTTCGACTGCATTTCATGCGGTAGGTGCACGTGCGTATACGTGCAACACGGCGCACTCGGAAACAGACGTGCACTTTTCATTCTCCATGCAAGAGAGAGAGAGAGAGAGAGAGAAACTATCGACTCAAATATTTCGCGAGTGTAAATTTTGTCCTTTCAACAAGTGTGTCCTATGAGGACGAAAATATTGGCAGATGGGATATCTCAATAATTTCAGGCTTTAATCGATATCAAATCCGACCAAATCTATAATAAATCTGTTCCTCGAAACGTGTCAAAGTTCTGTTCTTTTTTTTTTTCAAAATCCTTACCTACGAACTGATGGAGAAAGAAATGAAAATACATATTGTTTCTCGATTATTTTAACTTTTTTTTTTCACCAACCGGATGAATCAGAATAATTCTCTAATTCATTTTTTGAATTCAATGATTATTGAATTTTCAATTTCAAATTGAACATTTCAATTCGCTAACTCAATTTCATTTTTATTCAATTTCAATTCGCGTATTTGATTTTATTTCAATTAAACTTCAATTAGCTCTTTCGATTTCATTTAAATTCAATTTCCATTCGCTGATTCAATTTAATTTTAATTAAATTTCAATTCGCTTATTCGATTATAATTCAATATCAATTCGCTAATACAATTTATAAATTCGATGTCAATTAGCTAATTTAATTTCTGAATTCAATATCGATTCGCTAATTCGATTTATCAATTCAATAATATCAACGCGTTTATTCAATCATTCACCAAATTGAACCTTTTTGAAATCGCTTTTTTTCCGACGGTGTCACAGCGGAAGTGTCTTCACTTTTGTTTGTTTGGTTTTTCCGTACGTGGATATGAATTTCGTGATTATACGTGACATCACGAACAATGTGATTAATGTTTATTTATTACGAAATTTTGTTTACGAACAGAAGTGGACTGTAATGGAAACAATTTTACTGCGGTGTTTTACGTAGCCGGAATTGTTATCCAAATCGTCACGTTTTTTACTCACGAATCATCCCCATACGAGTTCTATATTTCTCATTAATTTCCAAAACCAAATTCGAAAAACAAATTGTAAAAAAAACAATATGAAGAAAGGTAACAGAGAAAACGACATTGCAATGTTTATTTGTGCTATGCAACGAAAACAATTGATTTTTAACATCGAAATATTCATTTCCCGGAATGCAGCTGTTAAAATGATGCAAACATTTTATTTCTTCATATTTTCTTTCAGCGATTTACAACAAATCTGCGATTTATCATTTCTCACAATAATAAATAAAAAGGACAAAAAAAAGTAAAAAAAACAAACAAATCAAACTTCAAAGTCAGCGAACGAAACGAAAAACTTTCGTTTTGGACATCGACTTGTTGAACGCCCTGTACAAAAACGCAATTCGAAACACACACGTGCTTTTCCGTTCGAATTGACTTTCGTTACGAAATACGGCGTGTCTTCTTTCCTGCCACCGCTTGGCTCTTTGGACACGCCTGGAATCACAAATTCAAATTCTCCAACCGGTCTTTTCTCCCCCTCCCCCCCAATCGCCCCTTTTCGTATAACACGGGTGTATATATGCATTTTTTCAACAGTGTGTACGGTGACACCTGTAGGATTGAATTTCTCGTATGATCATTGCCAAAATGTAATGAAACGATATTGTTATCGATATATTATGGTACTCACATAAATTATCGAGGATGTCAGTAAGAATATACGAACACGCGTGCTCGTTGACCGGTTTTTTTTTTTTTTTTTTAATGTCACGAGAGAAAGCGACGGAACGCGATGGAGTCGGAGGCTGATTATGGCATGAATGAGAAACCGAGGAAGTCCCCGATACATTGACGAGACGCGGGTCACCTGATTTTCGATGACTAAGAAAAAAAAATTATTGTTCATTCCGGTAAATCCCATTCTTAGAGGGAAAAACGTTTGTCAATCGTATTTCCAGTGAAATAAAAAATGGAGAAAAAATATCGTTCGATATTTCTGGTAATGGGAATTTACTGGAATGACGGCGCTTCATTATTATTTTCCTTGTTATTAGGAATTAATTAATAATATTTTATGACGATTATTTGCGAACAAAAGTGATTGATATTACGAGCCTCGTTTTATGGATTTAAAATTCACATCGTGGCAACCCAATAAAATTTGTTTTCTTATTTTTTTTATTTCCGTAGTTCCATTATTTTGGGAAATATTTTTCTTCACATTTGCATTATGAATTATCGTAATAAAAATGCAAGTAATTATTGAGGGATTTTACTTACAATTTCGGTGAACAAAAAAATGAATAAATTGAACAATAATCATTTTCGTTGTGACCCCATAAAATTTGTTTTCTCATTTTTTTTATTTCCGTAGTTCCATTATTTTGGGAAATATTTTTCTTCACATTTGCATTATGAATTATC
>JAPYZI010005301.1:0-10720 GCA_030523105.1 Ophioninae sp. A BG-2022a | reverse complement strand
TTTTGGCAGTGAAATAAACTAGATGGCGTTAGTGGTTTCAGCGCAATTACAAAGAATCATCTTACCCCAAGGGATCAACTCGTACTACTTTCCCCTACAGTTTTTTAAAGAAAAAGTTAATAAATTCTATGTGCAAAGCTGAAATGGATACCCGGGTACCCGGTCATTGACCAGACGGTTAATCTACAACGGATATCCAATTTAAGATTACAGCATCAGAAGTGACATTTTACCAATTCTGAATGTCCACGATTCAGCCTGAAATAAAATGACAGATCCCGATGACGTGCGAACGTGAGCGATCGTTCTCAAAGGCGGCAACGTGTAATGGGCGATTCGGAAACGCGACGAAACGCTTCGTATTTCCTTAAAATAAAGTGTGCGATAAGAGACCTGAATAACTGAGGATAATGTAATTCCCAAATATCCCGAATTGCGCTAAGACCTCGAAAAGAACAGTTGAGGTATTTCTCAAATAAACGAAAGAGGTTAACCATGAGATCAGTAAAGAAAGGATGCAAAAGCGTTGGGAAAGCCAAGCGATCGCGCGGTCGACTGCCGAGAATAACCCAGAAAGTGGCGCATTCAGCGACTGCCACAAAAGCTGATCGCTTAAACCGCTTGTCTATTTTCACTTTCCGGCTTATGCTTAACTCTCTGCAGCGCCGTCTAACATTTCTGTCACAAACCGATTCTCTGCCTATCAAAATCAAAATAGTTCGTCAAACCCATTTTGAGTCAATGGAACTTATCTGTAACGAATTAATGTATAAATTTGTATTTTTTAAATAAATAGAAAAAGATTTTTCCAGAAATACGTATATTTTTATTTCTTTCGATAATTATTTTAAAGTATTTATTTAAAAAAAAAACATAATCCATCTTTTGGCAGTCTGGCCTTCCGTCTCAAAACGATCTCGTCAGCCAATAGATTTCCAAGAAGTATTTTGATTCTAACTCGTTGTTCCAAAACCTCAAGATTTTTGTCATCGAGGTTCTTTGTAGGTTGGATCGTCAAGATTACTTGATTTCAATTCTTCACTAATAATCGTTAATCAGAGTAAACTTTGTTTGGAAATGTGCCTTGTTAACGCCTCTCAACCTTGGACTTCTTTGGACTTCTTTCCTGTGTACTCGAGGATGATCCTTATTTTTGGTAATTTCGAATGTTACTGCTCGAACTGGATAAAAAGTTTACTAATAGTGATAAAAAGGTTACTAATAGTGAAGGAGTGAATTTTTTCATTCAATTAACATAAGCGGATGGACCAGTTGCAGTATTTTTTTTTATCTGGTTTAATATTGCTCCGAGAAATTTAATAGTTACTGAGCGTCGCAATTATAATTATAGGTACTTAAGAAAAAAAATAATATATTTTTAGCGACAGAAGTTTTGGACGAACCGTTTGGGTAACCTCAAATATTGTTTGAACTTCTTGAAAAACGTAATAAATCATTTCCAACGATACAAAAAAGAATAATAATTAATTTTCACTTCAGGGCATTCAACATTGTCATCAATACAAAAAAAAACAACTACCATTGATAAAAATTGTTTTTTTAATAATTTTTTTTGTAACGGTGGATTTTATTTATTTCGTTTTTCAAGCAGTTCAAACGATATTTGATTGCAATTGGTCCATACGCCCACATTAATTAAATGGAAAAATGAACTCCTTCGGCAGCACCGTTTAAAATTGATTCACAGACTGCGCTTCTTATGTAATTTTTTTATATATATCAGTAACCTTTTTGGCCAGTTCGAGCAGTAAAATTCGAAATTACCAAAAATAAGGACCACCCTAATGAAGTCACTAACGAAACCTCAGTCCAATACGTGCCAATATCGTTTTGAGATAGATCGAATCTGAGTTCACATATTTTTGAATGTGAAAAATTAAGATTTCCAAGTTTTCATTTACTATTGAATTACTTAATTGTCTGGCATGTTTGTCACGATTAATGACTAGTAGCGGAAGGTCGGATAAAGCAAACACCTTCTTTTTAAGAACGCACTAATTGGCGTCGTCTGTCAACGAAATATGGAAATAATTCCTTGGTTGACGCCATATTGACTCCGTAAACATCAGTTGGATAACTGCTCGTCTACAAATAATATTATAAAAAAACTTGATTTTACTTGTCTTTGATCTAAGGTGAGTGATTTAAACATAGCAAAAAATGATAGTTATCCGTTTCATAAAAAGATAATTACATTACCTAATAATTATTCAACAATTACTAGACTGTTATTTACGTTAAATATGTTTTATATGCGAAATTTGAACAAACCTTTATTTGATTATCATAATATTGATGTTTTATGATGGAAAAACATTGATCATTTGATTATCGTATGATTGATATTTTTTGGGGTGTCCACTTAACCTTCCCCTAAATCTACGATTCCCCTATTTTGTATTAACTTGTTGCTCGACGGTCTTTCCAATAATCCGTTTATGTTTTGCTCGTAGTTTTTCCGTTGTTATATTTTTTAAATTTATTTTTACCTATAGACAGACCTCGATCTGTCATTTCTGCATCATGCTACGTACATACTACGTATTATACTTTCCTGTTCGATTTAAGTTATCTCAACCCACGAACGATTTTTTACAAAACGATTTAACTTAGCCTCGATATAAAGAGACTCCGCAACAATTATCCAGTAAGACGAAATTGTCCAAACAGATTAAAAAGTCGAGAATGCATGCCTTCTCAAGAGTCCGCATTACCCGCTTGCTACCAGATGAAATACACGATTCCTCACAGGAGAAACTTCCTCGACGACCCGAGTACTCAGACCTTGTTTGTAGGACTTGTGCACCAGCTTAATCCTTACTCTCATTCACATATACCGTTCACCTACGAACGTACGATCTAAAGTCAAACTTTAACTCACACTTCACAATCCCTGTGCGAAATCTGTTCGAGATTTATTCAAGACTTCAGGAAATGGGCTCTTTCTCGTTTCCATTGTGTCTATGAAGTTTCTTGAGCATACAATCTCTCCTGACTGAGCGTTACATCCCCTTTGCCCTTGTCCCCGAATAAATAACAGTATACGAGTACAAGATGTACAGACGTATCCTCTTTACTACTATTTTTCTATACCTCATGAAATAACGCTTTAAAAATTACTATGGAATTTCACGAGTCTTTTAATTGAAAATTTGAGTATTTCGTTTAATGACGATAACAAATGTAAAATCAATAGTGTACTGACGACTGCTATATTTAGTGACGATTTATCGAATTCAGATAGCAGCAAGATTACAAAGTCGGTAAAACAGAGTAGCTTGTACCGACATGGGTTTGTTACATGGGAAACTGCAAAAACCACTCAAGTGTTCAACTTTGATGGTGGAAGAAACATCTTTTTCGTCGATAAAGAAAAATACGTTACAATTTCGATTCAGAGTAATATATCCAGAAATGAACGAAATCGAAGGGAAGGCGCCAGAAAAAGATTCCTCGCGAGTGAATTTAAACCTAGGTCCCTACAGCACTTCAAATCAACGCTGCTAACGAACTGTTCATCGCATAGTATTTTTATTCATTCGAACGCTGAAAGACTGAAGTATCGTACAGGATATGAAAACAAAACGTAATATGGAATTTTTCAGAGTGGAAAATTCCGATCAAGAAAATCAGAATTACATCAATATTTCGTATTAGAATTACTTAAATATTTCCTATTAGAATTACTTCAATATTTCTTATTAGAATTGCTACAATATTTCCCATTAGAATTACTTCAATGTTTCTTATTAGAATTGCTTCGATAATTCCCATTACAAATATGGAGTTTGCGATATCCATTTGTAGGCTCCTAGGCTTACCACGAGTCACAACCGAACGCACTAAATAGCAGCCAAACGCGTTTTGTGTCGTCTCATCGGTTAGGAGAAAATAAAGGCCTGAAAAACAAGAAAACTGAAAGTATCATCGAAGGTTACGTTGACGCAGCTGAGTTGCACTTACACAGAAGATCGTATACCGGATATGGGTTTTCGTTCGCCGGTAATCTTATTTCATGGTTGTCGAAGAAGCAGAGTACGACGAAGCTCTCTTGCCACTGGAGCAAAGTATCTTGCACTCTGCGAAGCTACGAAAGAAGTGATACACCTGCGTCAAATTCTCACACAACTGACATCCCCTAGGAATACGATTGTCAAGACTTTTTCGCAAAAAAGTTTCGCGGAAAATCTTGAAAGTCGTATTCTTTATGCATTTCAGTAATACCACTCGGAAACTAACGGAAATTCATGTCTTCTATATTAGAGATATTATATAGATGCTGGACATCATTTCATACGTAAAACACTGTCTAACGTAATGATTTCGTTAGACAGTGTTTAACACTGTCTAACGAAATCATTACGTTAGACAGTGTTTTACGTATGAAATGTTGTCCAGCAGCTATATGAAATGTTGTCTTAATGAACGGTTTGCCCAGGCCTTTCGACGCCAATCAAACAGACACCGCATCTTTTCTCGCTCGATATCATTGTTTAGTTGAAAATAACAATCTGAACAGTGGATTTGTATATACATTCCAGCGTATTGGTCCACGCCATGTTTCTTGTTCATCTGCACCAGACAGAAGAAATCCGTTGTGCAGGCTAAACTACATTTAACCTGAATCATGTAACTGTCACATCCCACGGAAAATAACAGAAAATCATAGCGAAAACTATACATCAAATGGTATTCAGCCCCGGCTGATTCCATTCATAAAGATGGTAATAAAGTTTCAGTCCTACGTTCCCCACTTAAATGTTTCTCGCACTTGTACGTCATCAATTTTATTCCCCTGCGTGAATTCGCGGTTTATTTTTCTTTCAATTATACGTTAATCAGTGGAAAGTCATATCGCGATAATTATAGAAAGTCACGTTGTAATTCTTTCATAAATACGAGAAGGCTTAAGGGATGGTCACAGTGTGAAATTTTCAAAAAATCGTTTTTTTTTTTGCATTATCGTACTGTTCTAAACATTCTCCCAGATTTAAAAATCGAAATTCAAATTATTACGGTCGCTACAGCGTTTCTTGTAGAAAGAGAACGGAGCGGGACTACAATCTTTAATCGCGTTTTTCTCGTAATGGTATTTTTCAAGATGGTATTCACTATCAAAGGAAGAATTTTGAAAATATCTATCCGCAAGGATTATCTGATCCATAGCGATCGCAAAGGTACACAAAACATACACAACCGACAAATGTAAACAACAGAACATTTTCTTTGATTCCGATTCATATGCTCCAAGCTTTTTTATTAATTACTTTATTGTTATCTGCAAATCGGCAAATTTAATCGATAGCTTGTAATAAACCCAAATTAAGTTTTTATTAGTCCGTCGAATTATTCTTTAATAAGAAGTGATCGTGTAAATTCCTTAATTTCTGCTATTGAGCTAGGCGTAGGCAAGAAAAAGGGAAATTAGAAATACATTCCAACCAACCTTTCAAAAGTCCGGTATTCATTTTTAGAAGCTCGTCCGGTTTACCGCTCATATATGCCTACATCTCCTCAGGACGTGACGTAATAAATTTCAAGTCAATCGGTTGATTCGATATTAACAAATCTTGAACATTGTTTTGAAAAACGCGTTTCACTAATAGTAGTTTTACTAGTTATTCTATCATCGTAATGACAATTTTGAAGTCCTTCTGCAATTTCTGTTCGATATGTTAGACTTTCTATTTCGAATTAGGGTACTCTGAAGAACCATTGAATTTATTAAATTTTCACAACGCCTTCAAAACTTTTAAATATCTTTTTGGAACGAAAGAATCGCTGGAATAAAAAAAAAACAATTTTTAATTAATATCAAACCCGGAATAGTATTGTAATTCCTATCTAAGAAGCATCCAGAATTTAAAAAACCCTCGATTCACAGATTTGACGTGAAAATCCTCGACGACTGCATCAATGCAGCACGACGAAGAGACAACAGGTAATGCCATACGGACCCCTTTAGAAATGACCAATACGGTATTATCTGAAGCAAAATAGGTTATGATTCATTCACTTACTAGCTAGAAGCGTTACATTGCCCAAAACCATCGGAATACACGATTCCCCCATCCCCGATTCTCCATGTTCACCCAGTTCACCGGCCCAATGACCTCAATGAATACACGATTCCCCCATCCCCGATTCTCCATGTTCACCCAGTTCACCGGACCAATGACCTCTACCCATTGAGCAAAAAAGCATTTCCAAAAAATATAAATTCGCTGTAATCGAGTGCAAATTAATTCGGCGCAATTACGTAACCGTGGTTGATACGCTTGTTAAGTGAGGGCGACTAGCCCCTATAAATAGCACCAGCAGTGACATATGAGAAACGAGTACGGTAAAAGAAAATTCAAATGCGGGCTCCAATTACCCGTGTTCGCTATCACGAATCGTATACGAATTGATTACGTTTGATTCGCTCCCGATAGCTCTCGAATCAACATGGCCGGTGCAAAGTATTTAATTTCCGGCATTGATCATCGAAAAGCCCATCTACGATACTCCCTTGACGTTGGAAGCCCTTCCGGGTGTAGATGTAATTTCATATGCGGTGTTATCCTCGCATTCGGTGCGACATAACTCCTGGAATATATGTACAGTCGAACCTCGATTATACGAATTTTGGATTATCCTAACTATTCGACGTTTTTCCAAAGCGTTCAAATTCTGTGGAGTAGTGGAAGTATAAAAATTGAAAATTTCGTAATTGTTGATTGACATCGAATAAATTATTTAAGCTCGTTGGATTTTCAATGAAAACTTTCGATATCATTTACATTAGGTATTTTTTCGAAAATTCGTAATATTTTTTTCATTATACGAAATTTTGATTATCCGAATGATAACCGGTTACGATATGTCGCGACGATCGAGGTTCTACTGTACACATATATACCTAATTTGTATATATATTAAAGTGAAAACGGCATTGTCCACGTATACGTGTATTATCCAGTGCCCGTTGCAATACTCCTGTTATCGTTGGGGTGACGTCTGCACGGAACTAATCGGGCATTATAATGTGGACACGGAGCAGGGTTCGCGCTGTATCTAATGGACTCCTGTGAAACGTGTCCAGTGTGAGAATACAATATTATAACCCGATGGTAATACGCGTTAACGGTGATTTTCATGAATGCAATTAATTCTTGTTTACTGGTATCACGATCGAATTATGCATTATTGCGTACAGTGGGAATGAATTTCGTAATAGGTACGCGCGACGATCTTCCATATACCTACGTCGACGCTCGATATGGGAATCCAAATTAGACATTTCATCTCGTACCCAAAATTGCGAATAGTAGGGATAACGCTTCGGTCTTTTGAAGGTTCTGTACTCTATTTTGCATGGATAGAAAATATTAATTCCGATTGTTCGGCAGATAGCAATCAATCTGGTTGTTATCTGCAGGTAAAAAAAAACTAAACTCTCCGATCAATATTTCATTTGTGCCAATGAACGTATAACTTGATCTTCAATTTTACAACGGCGGGTAATTGAACATGAATTAAGTTTTTAATGAATAAATTTATTAATTAAACCTGAATTAGGCCTAAATGAATAAGGTTTTAATCAATTAGGTTTTAATAATTTTAATTAATGAATTAAGTTTTTAATTCATGTTGAATTATCCGTAGTTATAAAATTTCAAACCGAGTTATACGTTGATTGGCATGAATCAAGTATTTATGAAAAAATTTAGTTTTTTTCGATCACTGCACAAAGATGGATGATTTTTTTAACGACATTTATTTTTTTCGTTTTCGCACGTGGGTCGTCGACGTACAAAAAGCACTATTTATTATAAATCTTGAACCTCACAAATTTGCAGGTGTGTTAATTTTATTGTATAAACAAACGATTTTAAATCTTGCCGATTGAACTATACTTTATGGCTATTTGAATGTGTAAAAAGAAGTGAAATTACTTTTTTTTACAAGCTTCGTAATATTCTATTATTAACATCTATTATTACCTGCACCAACAACATATGTTACATTATATGTATTATTTTGAATTTTCGTATCTCATCAACTTTCAAAATTATTAACACCGAGATAAACGTAGTTACGCAAATGCTAGAAATCATGATATTTGTTGCAAAAAATCATCTTTTTTCATAACTTCCTATAAGACCTCGTGTTAACATTGCGATTTTGTACTACTGCATATTTTCAAATTTTGTATACATTATAATATGACAGTCAAGAAGATTCACGTAATTTTTCAAACAATTATATTTAAAAAATTGTATCTCATGATTTCATTTTTATTTAGTGTATACTATTGTGATTATGGCGCAAGGTCGTCCTTAAGGCCTTGTGTACGCGAAAAATGTCAAAATTTTCAATACTTAAAAAAAAATTTTATTTCGTTAGATTAGGAATATTTTAAGCTTGAAAGTAATGAAAAATTTCAAAAGTTATTAAAGTTATAGCATTTTTAGTGAAAAACTAGATATTGCGAGACTTGCCTGAGCGCCAAATTCAAACTCGTTTTTCCATTATTCACTTTCTTGAATCTTATATAAATCGCAACTATTGAACGAAAGTTCAGATCGCTCTAAAATGTTTACGATATATTTTTAGTATTATCACTTATCCTGTGTACCGCAGAACTAAAAATTTCAATGACACAAAAAAATATAAAAAATACAATACCGAAAGAAAATTGGTTAAGAAAATGTGAGGTTTCCAATTTTTATAATAATAATTTGTTTAAGCAATATTGTTGGTTCACACTGAAAATACATTTATTATACAATTGTAAATATGTTCATTTTTGAAGCGTCCTCAATTTTCTGTTTTCTACAAGATTTCTTCTATTGAGAATAAATAATGAAATTATTGTCATTTAAACGAAGCGCTGCAATTGTTTCATTGCCAATTATTACAAAAAGTCCTTCTACTATAATAATAATTTTTCTGAACTTTTCAGCATTATAAAAATGACAAGAAATAGAAACTTTTTATTTATGTAAAAAAAAAAAATGTTTCGATGATTCGATACAACATTCTAAGAAAGAAAGGATAAAACTTTATAATTAAAACTGCAAAACATTATATATTCCGTTATGGATCTTATCAATAAAAGCTTGTTCTTGGGATCCTGATTTTCGTCGAAACACAGAAAGCTCACAAATGCTCGAAGTGCTTCGAAAGTTAATATCGTTGAATCGATATTATCCGGGAAATGAGGGTAATGCGGAGCGACCACGTTAAACTGTATTTTGGTTACAAGGCTCTTGTTATACATTTAATCAACCGATCCCGTACTTCAACCGATATCGTATCGTAATTGATAAAAGCTGTTTCGATGAGAACCTATTTATTAATATCATTTATCATATACTACAAATTACAAATAATTTAACTCCATCGTACAAACATCTAACTCCATCGATATTTTATTTATATTGAAGGTCGTTGTCATTTTAATCGAGGAATGACGCAACAATTTATTACAATTTAATTTTTTTCTTTGGTTCGAAAATAATGAGGAGTCAAAATTGGAGAAACATAATTAACAAAAATCTGTGAAAATTTACATAACTTCGTCCTTTCTGGTTCTGGATTAATTTTCCGTAATACTCATATACATATTTCATTGAATTAGATATTAAAATCTGTCGAATGATGACATCAAATCTGATGGCACAAAATCAAACTATTCTTATAGGAATGCGTCCAATAGAGTTTGTACATAGCTATATGATAAAAGTGTTCGATGTCAAATAAAAACATAAATAGCAGTGAAAATTCCAATGAAAACGTTATCTCCGCATTAAAAAAAAAAAAAAAATCGGAAATGTATTAAACGCGCTGAAAGATTGCAAATCACTTCGAGTAATGCGTTGAAAGTACGTATCTACAATTTTTTTTATTTCCGAAATGAAATTATTTAAAAAACGCGAAAAAATGATGTATTTGAGAGTTCGATGAAATTATACTCCGTTTTTTACATAACAGTTTATTTCATATTGTTTTTGGAAAAAAAATATACCGTAAAACGAAAGTTATTTTTTTTCGTCTCACTTCAATAATACGTGATAATAGATGATAATTTATAATAACATGGAATAAAGCAAAAATATAGGTAATAAAAGTTAAGTCTAAGTTGACCTTAGATGAAAAGCTAAAGGTAAGTAGTGATACACACGAATGATACTAAGAGCGGTGATCGCTTAGCCGTGCTCTGGCTGGTCCATCGACCTCTGATCGGGAAACCGATTTTTTCGAGGCCTTTGGGCACATACTCCAACAAAAAGCCTGTACACCAAGGTATCAGAAAAATACAGGATTGTCCGTACCGATATAGTTTTTCCACAGTTTCCCCGTACCCTCGGCAAATACGATGTAGCGTAGCTTAAGTCAGCTGTAACCGCAACAGGAGAGATTAAGTTCGAAAAAGTCGAAAAAGTGCCGGAGAAGTGAAAATATAGAAAAATAGACGAGTGGAAGGAAAACGTGGAAAATGGAGGGAAAAAGAAAGAAAGGAGGAATTGTAAAAACCCGCAAATGTGTGAATGGAACAAAGCGAAATATATAATGTATATTTAACCCTTTGTAGCCCAAGAGCATAACATTTTTCATTACTTTGGAATACGATAGGTTTAAACAAATAAAAAAACACGTATTTCTCAAAAATTCAAAAATATTTATTATTTTTTATTTATTTGGCATTTTAGGG
>JAPYZI010005300.1:0-20390 GCA_030523105.1 Ophioninae sp. A BG-2022a | reverse complement strand
ATTTCAACAGTCTTCTCAAATTTTTTCATTAAGATATATGTCATATTATGCTTGGTACAAGCATTTCGCCGAGGCACCTCGAGTATGCATTTGTCGTGCGGCGGGAAAGATAGGGAAAAAATTAAACGTCCTATCGGAACGCGGCAAAATGGATTGTATTCAGAATTAAATTCTCTTCTAGTTGAACCTAAAAAACCTTAAGAAACTTAAGGTTAACCAACTTTTTCCCAATCGGATCGATTTTTAAAAAATCTAAAGTGAATTTTTTTCCAAATAAATGAATTTTTTTTTCAATTTGCGAAAAATAGTTGAATTTTTCACTTTTTGTTGAATTTTCTTGGTTTAACTAGAAGCTATACTATTGAGAAATAAACATTTTTTGGGGTTCTTTGCTTTAGATGGAAATTGCATTCGAGGCGCCTCGGCGAAATGCTTGTACCAAGCATAATATGATATATATCTTAATGAAAAAATTTGAGAAGACTGTTGAAATATACAACAATAAATCCTGAAAGTTTCGTTTCAATCGGATATTTCTTTCCTTCCCAAAAAAATCCTCGAAAAAATCGATTTTTTGAAGCCTCCAAAGCAGGCTCCTCCCTTAACTATGTTTGAGAAGAATGTCTGCGCGTTCGAACATAACATATACGGCTCATTAGCGTGCACCAGTAGTGATATTACGTCAACGTCCAGTTGAATAAGTAATAAAGAATAATGACAGTACATTTTCAGTCATGCCAGTCAAATAGAATTTTCGATATTTTTTTTTTTTGAGCAATTCCTTATGCGAGTAAACATTTATACTTTTTTTTATCATCCACTTATTTTGTATATCGTACTGTATCAATATACAGTATCAATCGTGCTGAAGTTTTCGATTTTCTAAAATCTTGAAATGTTCTGAAACATAACAATTTTTGAATGTTTGGGACGTGCTTTTGGAATGATTTTTCGATTCCTTGAAAAAAAAAATAATAATATACCGCTTAAAAGCAAAAATATATTTTTAAATAATAAAAGATTATATTTCGACAAAGAAAGTCAATGATCGATTTGAAACCCAATCAAACTCAAATCGTTTAAAATTATTAACGCAGAATATAACGGAATCCATCGACGATTATGTTGGATTCCATTCGATAATTTGTCAGTCCTTGAAAATTTAAATTAAATTTGCCCATCGGATTTCAGTGTAGACTCCCGAATAGATTCCGACGCTCGAGCGTGACTGATCCAACTAGCCGATGTAACGATGCATTGGATCACGATCAGATAATAATAAATTATGCATGTGAAGCCAATAGTTTGTCTGCGACAATTTCTGTACTGGAAAAGATAATCGTCCGTCGACGACGACGTCGACAAGGGAAGCGGAATCTGCGAATTAATTCGGATAAGCGGACATTAGTCGACGCGTGGAACGCGGACCTCGCGTCGCAATGGAAAACCAATGGAAAATCCATCGCGTAATTCGAGCGAAGCGTCCTTGTTAGGTAGGAAAAAAAGTAGGGTTGCTTACGAGAACGCGGAGATGCACCCAGCTCAAGACTTGTTTCTATTTATTTGATTATTCAACGAAACGCGCGCGAAGGACGTTGGTCGTGAAAAAAATGGTAATTTCAACGACTGTTATCGGCTCGATCACGCGCGCTCTTTTCCTTTATTTCTCGCTCTCTGACACTCTCTCTCTCTCTCTCTCTCTCTCTCTCTCTCTCTCTCTCTCTCTCTCTCTCTCTGTCTCTCTCGCTCTCTCTCGCTCTCAAGTATTATGTTATTTCGTTTAATGTTTTTTTTCGAATCGGATCGATGGATTCGAGACTACTCGTCGCCTGTCTCGACTAAATTTCAATAAAAAGACACAAAGATTTGAGGTTACTTTTTTCTTACGCTCGAATTCGAAGAAACGTTGGGCGACTCAGCAAATTCTACTCTATTTGTTGGTCGCGTTTTGCCTCTTCTGACAATCGTTATCGGGCAATTCCTCGGGTACATTAATTCCTCGTTAGGCTGCAAAGTCTGCTTTTCTACAGCTGCTTTCAGGCTTCTCTCGATACAATAACAATTTTAATTGGGTCATGCCGTTATCCGACGCACTTCGGGGTGCGAAAAAAAACGATAAAAGAAACATAAAAACAAAGAAGAACAAGTCAAACAGAAATCTCTTGAATCTGAACGCGTTTTTTGGCACTTCCAGGTGTACCGGGTTGTCGCAAAATTCCAGGACAAGAGGCTACATTGGGGGCTGGAACTTTCGGTGGTGGTGGTGGATCGGGAACGTCCTGGTCCTCGTCCTCTTCGTCTTCATCCTCGTTGTCATCGTCCTCATTGGCGTTGTTACCAGCGGCAACGTCGACGCACGGTGATGGAGTTCTCGGTGGATCGGACCAGCCGTAACTGGGTGGATCAATTCCGCCGGATGATATTCTTTTAACGGCACCGCGAACACCACCCGGTGGTGGAGAACATCGAAACTCCTCGAGCTCGAGTTGACGAAGCGACTTTTTTTTGTGTATGGGCGAACCGATCGCGGACGTTTCGTAGGTTAAGAGCGATTTCGCCGAGCAGGCTAGATCCAAACCGGAACAACCGGCCTGCAGGGAGTCCTCCTTTTTGTCATCACGGAAGGAGGACCCGGGTGAAACGACAACGGCGGTGGCAGGGATGGAAGACGTTGCGGCTGCCACTGCTGCAGCCGCGGCTGCTACGTTTCGGTCTCTCTGATGATATATACCGGCGAATATGAGAATATTCAAGAGCAAGAGGAATATTCCCACGGCTATAGTCACGGTGAGGGCAGTCGTGTAACTCTGGTAGTGATTCGAGGCGAACTTCCGCAAGAGGTTATTGGGTCCCGGTCCAAGATTGGGATCCCGGGTTTCCCGATCGTCGATTATCCGAGTTGATAGGAGCGGTGTGGTCGCGATACCGCCACCGCCGCCACTCTCGTTCGGGGCGCATTCCGTCGTCGAAACGCTGGCGGGCGAGGACGAAGAGGGTGACGAGGACGATAAAGGGGATGACGGTGATAAAGATGACGATGACGACGATGGGAGCGAGGGTTCGGTCGGTGAGGGTGCCGTCAGGGGAGGAGCTGAAATTGGAATCGCCATCGTCTGGGGACGCACCGCGCCCTCGTACAGAGCAGGATTCTCGGCAAGATGATGGTGTCGCATACTCGTCTCGTAACCGGGACGATGTAGCTGCGGCAAGAGATTCAACCACAGAGACATCTTGTGACCCCGGTAGTGAGAACGCATTTTCGTTGAGTCACCCGCCGCTCCAGAAGCTTCGAGATAGTACTGATTTATCGAATCGTAAGCGTCCCAGAAGGGCAAACTCTGCCCACCCCCATCGTTCGGATCACTGCAGCAGAGAAAAGAACAGACTTCTGTAAAAGTGCACGCTACGTGGAGCGAACCGTGGAATACATTTTTCGTGGCAAATTATCGAATTCTAACATTCCTACGCAGATTTTACGGGAACGCGATAGAACCAACGTACCTTGGAACACTCGGATCTGAGTAGATTCCTCGCTATTTTCTCATCAATGTCGCATGAGTTTTGTTTTCAATAGATTTTGTTTGCTGTTTGAAAGGATAGACTTTCGCGATCCAGAAATTTATTGGGGAGTCGAATTCTCCAAATGCAGGATTTATGAAAAATCGGGTTCCGTTAAGAAATGTTAGAATCCTTTGAGATGCAAATTCGAAATCGGATAGATTGGATTCTCGTTGCGATTACGCTCTAAAACTGCGATGAGAATATATTGTACGAGCTTATCATTTTGATATAGATCGTCACTGCGATGACCCATTGGATCCGCGTTAGGAAGTAAAGACAAGTGTATTCAAGGCAAGTGTATTCACGTGCTTGTCTTTATGTATGCTCATCAACAAGTATAAATGAACACGTCAATCCATTGGATTTCCATCAGGAAATGGGGACAAGTATGTGAATCCAAGTGAATTCCTAGCAGGGAGTTAAAACAAGCACGTAAATCCACAGAATCTCCATCAGAAAGTCAAAATAACTAAAGGAATCCCATTAGAAAGTATAAACAATCAATCGAATCCAATAGTATCTACATCAACAAGTAAAGACAAGCACCTAAATCCATTGGATCTCCACCAGGAACAAGAGACAGGTATGTGAATCCCGTTGGATTTCCATCAGAAAATCGAGACATGCGTGTGAATCCAATTGGATTTCCATTAGGAAGTAAAGACATGTACGCGAATGCAATTAGATTCCGTTCAGGAAGTAAACTCCAGCACGTAAATCCAACTGAGATCCATAAGATAGATACATGTACGTGAATCCGATTAGATTCCCCTCATAAAGTAGAGCTGATAGCTTGAATACAATTGGATTTTCATTACAAATTAAAGACAGGCACGCGAATTCAATAGGATCCTCATCAGGAAGTAAACCCCGGCACGTAAATCCAATTGATTCCCCATGAAAAACTAAAGACAAGTACGCGAATCAACTTGAATCCCCATCGAGAAGCAGACTTCAGCACCTACATCCAAGTAGAGCCCATTAGAAAAACGCAATGGGGAATCAAGTAGATTCACGTACTTGTCTTTAGTTCTTCATGGGGAATCAATTGGATTTACGTGCCGTAGTTTACTTCCTGATGAGGATCCTATTGGATTCGCGTACCTGTGTCTAATTTGTAATGAAAATCCGATTGGATTCACCCTCCTATCTCTACTTTACGAGAGAAATCTAATCGGATTCACGTACATGTATCTATTCTCTTATGGAACTCAATTGGATTTACGTGCTGGAGTTTACTTCCTGAAGGGAATCTAATTGCATTCGCGTACATGTTTAATTGCATTCGCGTAAATCCACGTAGAGCCCATTAGAAAGAAGAGACATGCACGTAAATCCAGTTAGATCCCGACCAGAAAGTAAAGAAAAATACATGAATCCAGTTGGATCCGGACCAAGAAGTAAAGACAAACACGTGAATCCAGTTGGATCCCGATCAGAAAGTACGGGAATGCACGTAAATCCAATTGGAACCCCATGAGAAAGTAGAGACAAGCACGGGAATTCATCGGTTCCACATCGGAAGTCGAAACAAATCCGTGAATCCAATTGGATTCCCAGCAAAAAATAAAAAGAAGCGTGTGAATCCAGTTGGGTGCCTGTGAGAATTTCTGCATGGGATCCGAAGAAACTCACCCACGCCAGACGAAATTGGCGAGGTATCGAACGAGAAGCCTCGAAAGGGTTTCGTCCGCTCTCGTGTAATTGCCACCGAGAGGAGCGATCGCGGGTGAATCGACGGCCTCGTTTCTGAGAATCGGTATTCCAAGGAGATAGGGAAGCTCGTCTCCTCTGCGACTCGGACGCTCGCCCGGTTGAAAGTGCATGAAGTAGGTACGGGCGCCTCTCGATGAGTGAACAAGAGCGAGCCTTACGAGGGGTGCTGCGACTTGTCCGTCTCCCAACAGCGCTAGCAATCCCTCTCGTATCTCCGTCGGGGTCTGTTGCTCCCCTCTCTCCCAATCCGTGTACTCGTTTCTCAGAGTCGAGTATATTTCCCGAAGATGGTAGCGATAGGTGTTGCGCACGTACGTCCGCAGTATTCGATCCCTTCTCGTCTCGTTGAGGCCGTTCTGCGATAGCAACAGCATAGAACCCGCGAATAATCGTAAGGTTGAAGTTTCCATTTCCTCAACGCAATCAATCTTTTTCCATTCCTCATTTTCATAACTATTCAAAATATTTTTTTTATTTTTTCTTATAAACGACCAAACGAACATTTTTTATCAGGTCGTCTGCAAAGGTGTGTCATTTTTTGTCAGGGCCTGTTTTTCTGTTTTTCGTTTTACCTCGCGAAGGAGGCATAGGTAACCTTCTCTACACCCACGTAAATAGACTTAAGTAGGAAGGATTCTCGACCCCTAACGCCCGAAGTCCCAGATCGTTCCGTGTCTTTGCTACGAATGCTTATTGAAATGTGTTCTTCTCTAAAAAAAATAGGAGCAATAACCGTTAAAACTTGTAATCAACAAAATGGAGAATATTTGGAAAAAAGAATTGTTTTTTCGATGTAAAGGTGAAATGAAGAATCGATCAGTGGATCCGTTTGCGACCATCGTCGACTGATTTGTTGCTCGAATTACATTGAACAAATTATATTTTGGTGGTAATAATTGAAATGAATCATAATATGAAAAAAGATGTATATTTCTAAATAAATACGTCCCAATACATCCTGATTTGTAAAACGTTGCCCATTTTCAATCTTCAAACTGAAGCACTTAACATTAAATAAACCGAGCGGCATATTTTTTTCTTGAAAACTGCATTCGTCAGCTTTAACTTGCCGCTTATTGAATCAATGTTCGTGAATTTATCTCGGAGTTACAATTCTTTTAGTACAACCCCTACTTTGTCCCAGATTTTTTCAGATATTCAAAAAATATATATAAAAAAAATGTTGTGCCATAGTACTATGATTAGTACATAAAGCAGAAGATTTGTAGCAATAGCAGGAATTATTCAGATTTTTTAAACCGTAATAAGTGAGTTAACTAACAGTTAGTCTGTAAGTTAGTTAGACTAACGTCCGTAAGTAACTTACAGACGGGAGGTACCAAAAAACCATTACAGGCGACGGGTTAAAAAAAGACTGCATAATTTTCAATTTTTAAATAGGTCGAATTAAATTTGGGGAGTAAAAAATAATAGTTGCATACCAACGATGGCGATATCAATGTCATACCGAGGACAGAGTCTCGAGGTAGCACAGCGAGAGAAATATATGGTATTTTCATTTGTCACTATATTTTAAACTTCCCTGAGGAGGCAATATCATATTATAGCGACGATTACAACAAACCATAAATTACAGCTTATTGATATTCTGGCAGTTGCATACGTACTAAATATTTGTTAACCGCAAACAGTGACCGAACAGTCATATGGCTGATTCGCCTAATAAATAGCAAGAGTAGCAAATGCTGAAGGCCCCGTGTCTTTGGGGTCTTGCGCCTCAGCGTAATATAAATTAGACTTTTGAATCCTTTTTTTTAAATATTCCGTCCGCCAACGACTGGAATATCAGGAAAACACTGACAGTTAAAATACCAGATACAGCAGAAAAGAAGTTGCAAAGAACTGAAAATATCGTCATTGCTTACGCAGACGCTTTGGAAGAAAGCGTACGAAACCTACTTGCACAGCTTACCGAACTACTAGAACAGATGTGACTGCTTATACTTATAACAAAAAACATGTAACTCTGGAACGTCAGTTTCGTAAACATAGAATGATAAAACCAGTCAGAGACGTGCATCCCAATTGTGCTTACGTTTTTACTTGTTCCGATGAATAACTATCCGCAGCATAGAACTTTTTCGAAATCAAAGCGAAAGGTAATTGACTGAAAAATATTTCCGAATGATCTTACCTCGATGAATATTAAACGTGATTTACTTATAGCAATTGCATGAATTGCAGAGATCAACAAACAGCAGAGATCATTCCTATCCACTTTGTATCCATAACTTTTATAATAGGCCTTCATTGCAAATTGACGAGCTTTCCTCTCAATGTACAAAGAAAAGAGATGGCGCCTTACCCGAATGTCGTCTTCGGTGAGGTCGAGCCACGCCTCGTCCGACGTTAAACCGATGAGAATATGTCGATCGCCAAAAGCGGCAAATTCTGGGGAACCCGGGCCCGCGGTCGGCTGAAATGTCAAAAGCTTATCGGGAATCGTGATTGCGGAGGCGAGGCGAATCGAAAGAGATCACGAAAGGATGTTGCCCACCTCGGCGGAAGAGAACGGCAGAACGGTGCCGTCGACGAAAGGCGCGAAGCCGGAGGTAAATCGGGGTGAGTCGAGACGAACCTCGAGGAGTTGCTCAAGGCTGCGAAGACGAAGGCAAGCGGCGACGTCGTCGCGTTCAACGTCGAGGGGACATCCGGTCTGTTCAGCTACCCGACGCTTTACCGCCAATGGATCCCTCTGGAGCGCCCAAGGCGAGAGGGCCGACCCTCCGAGCAATACCACTCGTTCGATCAGTTCTGCAAAAGTTCATCACTGCGATCTTGATTGAGTAAAAGAACGGTATTGCCCCCGTGCTCGCACTGATAAGGAACACTCCACGGGTGACACCTTTCGATTTTGTTGACATTTCGATGTATTATAAAGCACCGAAAAGTAACCAACAAGTATTTTTTTTTTTTCATCGGCGGAAAGATTATTTTAAGGGGTGAAACCACCGCTCGAAAAAAGACATCTCTACGGCTAATACCTATAGCAGTTTGAAACACAAGGAGTCCATCTATTTTACTAAGATAGACACGAAAATTGTTCTATTCCGCAGCGATGAAAAATCCACTATAGTGACATTGCAAAAAAGTACTCTAAGGGGTGGACCACTCCGATTTAATTCGGTTGAAGGGGGGTTTTCCCGCTTAAGCTTGCGGATCGGCGATTGCGCCGTAAACTTCAATATTTACCCCTCTATAAAATAAACCCCAGTTTGTTGATTTCCATTCAATATTCCGCCGCGTGGAGTAACAAAAAACCAAATGTAGGGCAGGGTCACGCTTTAATTTTTTTTTTTTATAATGTCACTGCAGTGGATTTTTCATCGCTTCGGAATAGAACAATTTTCGTTTTTGAGCCGTTAAGATCGGTGAACTCCGTGTGTTCGAAACTGCTATATTACCCCAAAAGATGTCTTTTTTCGAGGGGTGATTTCATTCCTTAAAACCGTTTTTCCGCCGATAAAAAAAAATACGTGTCGCTTACTTTTCGGAGTTTTATAACATATCCAAATTACAACGAAATCGAAAGGTGTCACCTGGGAAGTGTTCTTCGTGTGACGTTTCCGTGCCAGGCGATATTTCACTTTGCAATTTCTGACAAACCGGAAGGGACCAGTCTCAGCGTGTCTAAAAACAAAGTGTGGGAACTTCGGTGGGCAAGTGTATTCAGGGGGTACTATGAAACAAAGTCTAGCTGGAATACAGGTGTTCACGCAGAATGCGTTAATTCGCGTGTGATGGAATTGCGAAAATGTTATTTTCTGTAAAAGTATCAACCACAGGAGCTTCTAAAGTTGCAACTAATATTGATCCTTGTAATGAAACGTGTTTTTTTTTCGCAGACCTGAGCGTCCCTCGAGCTTATTCGAGTGACTAATATTGATGACAAACAGCTAAGTAAACGACAAACAAAAGGAAATAGAATGAAAGCACTGTCTTGACATAGTTAAAAACTTTTGTCAGAAATGTTCAGTTATTGCTATTATGAGTGATTTATTCTTGAATCGTTAATCATCCAATGACTAGAAGGTAGAGGTGCAAGATAAGTGCGTTCTTGTTTTATCCAGCATTGCATATGTTAACGCGTCATTAGATGTGACATTTTGTGGACATCGCGCGCTTTTTTTCTTTCAATTGGCAGGACAAATACCCAAGTACTTGAATACCCCTAGCGCGTTTCAGATTTGAAAACTGGTTTGTAAAGACGGTGTGAAGATATGTATGAATTGTCGGAAACAGTATGAATTGTGTGCTGAGAAAAAGATGGGCCATCGTTTTGATGTTGGGATTAACCCTTTGTGACATTTCTGTAACAAACGTCAACAATCCCGCTAAAATGTATACTAAACATTTTAGATCATTCAAATAACTCGTTGAAAGTTTGAATTTTATAAAAATATAATAAAAGTGTGTAAAATTGTAGTTCTTTCGTCGAAACCTATAGGTAAGTGAATTATTTTGTTCATGTATTGTTAGCAAAGCACATTTTTTCTTTTAGTTTCACTCAATGTTGCATTAATGTTACACTCCCGAAAATGCCAAATAAATAAAAAATAATAAATATTTTTAATTTTTGAGAAATACGTGTTTTTTTATTTGTTTAAACCTATCATATTCCAAAGTAATTAAAAATTTTATGATCTTGGGCTACAAAGGGTTAAAACAATTTTTATGCACAAAATATGCGAATCATTTTTTCATCACTATGACGCCAATGCTGTTGCATCCTGCCTTCATATATGTGGTAGGTTGGAAAAAATGCAGGCTTAATAAAAAATACATATTTGATTCTAACAAGATATTTTGATTGATCAATAATGACACAGGCTGATTTCTTTATTAATTTCAAGAGTGATATTGAATGTCAGTTATTTAAAATAAATACCTAAAAGTGTCCGATCCGTATATATTGTTTTATTCTAAAATTCGCATTGGAATAAAACGTTTGAATTCGAACGTAGCGCTAACCAGTCTCGGATTCGCGGCACTATCGGTTTGATCCCGAAGCAGCGCAGTCTGGCGGTTTACGACAAATCAATCTCTGAATTACTGCGATATACGTCTGGTGACTGGACCAAAACGTACAATTTTATTTAAGGGTGTTACGATTAAAATTTTCTAATGTAATTGTCCGAGGGTAAAGTGGAAAATACGTTTCTCCATGAAACATTGTCGAAAAATGAGATTCAATTCCTTATTGTTATTTTTCATTAATAATCCGTAATTTGCAGAGTAACATTATTTCTGTACCGAAAATAATCGCCTATATTATTTATGATAGAAATTCTAGATTTTCCATCCCTTAAATGTACAGATATTCAAACGGTTTAATGATAACAGCAAAAACGAAGACTGTATCTCTGGTACCACGTGTCCATATTGATAACTCAAAACCGGATTTTTAATCAGATTTCCATAGCTTGAATGGTAAATATCGAATTGTTAATAGCCAAAAGACATTTTCCCAGCGTTCTCGCTTAAACACTAATTTATAGCAAGAAATATAAAATAAAAGAATGGTTGGATCCAGTCCGAAAGGATCAACGAGTATTGATCGATGCGACTTGGCGCGTTTTGTACCGTGCGTCCTCTGGTCTCCGCGCACCCACGCAAGCGACAAGATTTTAGTCGAGAAAATACGCGTTCGTCTCTACCTCTGGCCATCGGGGAAACGGCTAAAAAATTGGCGAGTGCAGCACCGGTGCCATGCCCGAGAACGCTCAAACGTTCGGGATCGCCGCCAAAAGCTTCGAGATTCTCGCGCAGCCAGTAAAGTCCGGCAACGAGATCCATAAGTCCGTAATTGCCCTGGCCGCTGCCCTTCGGACCGGTCTTCAAGAAACCTATGGCCGTAAATCGTGGAAAGCGTTGATCGCATCGTACTCGTAATTAGGGATTGGATCGAGGATTGAAAAACTCGAGATGGCGTACTCACCGAGTACTCCGAGACGGAAGTTGATCGAGGCGACAACGAGGCGTCCGTGAGAGGCGAGAGCGGTACCGACGAGGGAATTACCCGTTCCCGATGAATACGACCCCCCGTGTACGAGAAGCAAAGCTGGCAACAATTCCGTGCTATTTCCTGCAACTCAAAATTGGGCGTCGTTCGACGCGATCTTGTTTCGCGCGACGAGGACGTGGGTGGTGGTGGTGGTGGTGGTGGTGGTTTCTTTCGTCACGGATCGATCGCGAGCCACATTCGCGAGGGATGGGTGAATTCACGCGACGGTTCGGTGTAAGCAGCGGCCGATATCCCACCTGTTGCGGAAACGCTGCTTTTGGCAGAGCTCGTCGAACGACACGCGAGAGCCGCCTCACTCCCGCGGTGCTTGCAGCTCTCTTTTATCGCGATACGGAATCGTCTGCAATGCACTACGGAATTGAAGCCGCAACACGCGCAGACATTTTCCTCTAGAACCAGCACGGAACTGCATCCGACGGGAACTTTTTCAATCGCGACGTCCGAGATACAGAATTCACAGAGCGGACATTCATTCCGGAGGCCCCCGGATTCTACCGCATCCCCAAAGGGCTTTTATAGGAACGATCCGCGCGGGCGTGTGAACATTGGAGTCCAAATGCACTCCCCGCTATTTTCCCGGTCAACCGGTTCGAGAATTTTTCACCCGAAATTCTCAATTTTTTAAAAATCCAGCGCGTACTTTTTTTGCACCGAAACGCGTTACGTTGAAGCTCGCATCGTTGGTCTGCACGAAAATGATGCTTCTTCCAAGTAACAAATTTTCACTGGCGTAACTTGCAATTTGAAAATTCCACAAAAAATTTGGAACATCAAGCTCGCTAAACGTTAAATATAACGATTCGATATTTCGATTGTGACGGGAATGAAAAATGAATTTTCGTTGCATTTCTTCCGCGCAAAGTTCAACGACGTCGAGACGCAACCACGCCTCTACAGGGATTCGTTAGGAACACCAGCGACTGCAAACCCTCGTTGGGATCCCAGTGGATTCTGCACTGGTCCCTGATCGACACCGTTCGAATCGGAAATATGCGAAGATGCATGAGAAAATGTTTGACGCGTGGAAACATAGCTTGCGCGCTTCATTAGTATCCAAGTGTTATCTCAATGCGTGGTTAATCAAACAAGGAACAACAATTATAGCGAATTTTCAATGGTGCTATAGAAATTCGATTTTCGACATTTACATTCGCAGTGATCCATTATTACGGTCCACTGTATCTGTTACGAATCACTGCTCGATGATGGGGAATCCTCAAGGATTCAAATAAGATTCGTACAACGGATACCAATGAAGAACTCAAGTAGAATCCACCGTACGCGTGTGGCCGTCTGGTACAGGAATTCACGACAATGGTTTTCAAGTATGCCTCGTTGCAACGAAAGCATGATTCGCTTTTCGATCGATTTTATGTTACATTTTGACTACGAATACAGCTAAAATATTTTCGTCGATCCTTATCGGAGATACAACTCGAAACGTAACCATTACGCAGCCATAAAGTAAAACCGCAAAAACGGAATATAACTACAAATGAAAATGAAGCGACGAAGAAACGATGAAGAAATGAAAGTAAAGAGGTACGAATGACAAAACGATGGTAACAGAAATCGTTGGATTCGAGCGTTGAAAAGCGAAACGCGCAACGCAACCCACCGGATTCCTACGAGCGAGCGCGGTACAAGTACAAGAATCGAAAACTAGGTCCGTGTAAATTTGCGGACGGGAGAATCGGGAAATAAAGAAGAAGGGAAAACTCACCCGATCGCGGGACGTAGAGATTGAGATAGAGGCAGTCCTCGCTGCGATCTACGAGTACGGCAGCGGGAGAGGGGCCGGCGGCAGGAATATTTCGAAAAAGGTCGTCCCCCCTGGGGTTCTCGGATCCGCGCGGATTCTGGGGACACGAGGGTGGCATGGAATCGGCGTGTCTGACGCCTCGCCACTGACTCGGCGTGACGGGCGGCGTGTACCGCAATGCCCCGAGAGGCGGCGTGGCGTAAGGTACCCCGAGGTAGGCCTCGAGATCGTTGTCCCTCGTGACGATCCCGCGCAACGCTCCGTATCTCGTGCGCACGAGGCGGGTGCTGTATTTGACCGGTCCACCGGCGAAAGCCTCAGCGAGTACGACGTTTCCCCATGGCCGAAACGCGACGAGGAACAACCAAAGGAGGAGCAGGATCGCGGCGATACCGGCGACGACGAGTGCCTCCGAGGATCCTCCTCCTCCGGACTTTTTCCTCCCTCTTCCTCTTTCGTGGCTCGTGTCGTCATCGCTCGATCGAAGAATCGGCGACGGCCGCGACGGCGGAAACGGTGGCACCTCCGCCGTGACAAAACGGACCGATCGACCGAGAGACGAGAGAAACGTCGGAGCGAAACGAGGATCGCCTCTCGGTATCGGTAACTCGCCGATTCTTCGACAGCCCCTTCTCCCTCTCCTCCTCCACTTCTTCGTTTCGGGAGACTCCGAACAATCCCGCATCGCGTCACGCTGCCCCCGCGACCGCCACCCCCGTCGTCCCCACCACCGCCGATTTTCGGCCGCGAGATCGAAAAACGCATCTGTGACCCGTGATACCGATCCCAACCGATCTCCTCCCCATCGACCCGCGTGTCGCGTTAATCGAGCCGCCCCTGCCGCCTCCGCCGCCGCCGTCGCCGCCGCTGCTGCTGCTGCTGCTGCTGCTCTTGCCTCCGCCTCCGCCGCCGCCGCCGCCACTGCTCCACCGACATCCGATCCGATTCGCCCACGTCCCACCGCTCTCGCGCGACGATACTCTCCCGATTGCGACGATATTACCAAGCCCGAGGCTCCGTTCCATCCTGCTCGGAAGATCGACGGCTCGACACCTCTGTCTCGAGGCTAATTATCGAGCCACTCATCGGCCCTCTCGTCTTTTATTCGACTCGTCCTTTATTCCGAGATGCGCCCGCGGCTGCACTCGCGCGATGTATCCTATCAACGCACATACACGCGCACGCACACACACGCGCAATCTCTCTTTCTCTCTCTCTCTCTCTCTCTCTCTCTCTGTCTTCCTCTTTCTCTACTTTTCGTCCAAAGTATACGCCAGCGAAGAATAAGACAGCGATCGTTAGCAGCGCGTCCGCGCGCCCTCCAGCGTCACTCGCGTTCAATGTACGAAAGTACACGTTCCAAAGAGAGAGCGGGACGAGGGGACGTCCGAACGACGGTGCTGATCGTAGTGGAATAATACTCGCGACGTAACCCTGCTACCGCTGGTGCTGCTCGTCGCAAAGTGCGTAGCGGGAACCGTCGTCGGGGGTGGGCTCCCTCCAGTCCCTCTTCTCTCCCCGCCTCCTCTTCGCCCTCGGGAAATAACCGCGTCGAGTGCACCGAGACGCCTTCCAACGACCGTCCCGGGCAGTACTGAAGCGAGCCTCGGCGGCAGCAACCCCCGTCGGATGAAAACTCCCGAGGATGCGCGAACGGGATGGGAGACGCGCGCACGGGCTCGCTCTCGACGAATCCACGATGAATTCTTGGCCGCCACCGATATGTCCCCTCCGAAGCGTGTGCAACGCCACACGCGGGGATCGATAACGCCACGGCAACCCCCGGGTCGCCTTCCGCTTCCTCCCTCTCAGCGGCCGTCGCGGACGACTCCATCCTCGCGCACCCTCTCGCCTATTCCCCGCACTCCGCGTCCTCCTCTTTCGCCTCCTCCTCCTCGCCCCTCCCCTCTCTGGCTCTTCTCTTTCAACGAGAACGTCTCGAAACGTCGAGACCGCGCGACCAAACCGCTTTTCCGCTTTTCTTTTTTCCCCCGAGAACCACCCCGTAACTCGCCTCGTCTGGAACTTCGGAAACGCCAGTCGCGAAACGTTATATTTTTAACTTCCTTTTTTTCCGCCGGAGTACTCGTCGCTCTACGCCCCCGAACGCGAAACCTCGATCGTTTCGTCAAGGAACGCGAACGCGCGCGCACCCGCGTCGAATCTCTTCTCAGCCGCCGATAGAACCCTTTCCACCTGTTGCGAACGTTCCCTCCGCTGTGCACCGCCCATTCCCACCGCACTTCCATCGTGGCGTTTCGAAAACGATTTTTAAAAATTTAACTCCGCGAAGCGTCGCCGGGCGAAAGATGATCCCCGTTCGAGGAGGGCTCTGCCGTTGCTTTCTTTTGTGCGAACGGTGCAGCAGCGAAGCTTTCATCGCGGCCGAAGAAAGAAAGAGTGAGAGAGAGAGAGAAAGAGGTAAAGGGAGAGCTATGAATTTTCAAGCAGCAACACCGAGGTGACCTCCTCGACGCGATACCACCCGCTATAGATCCTCTTTCCATTCACGCCTGACTCGAGTTCCTTTTTTAAACGAAGAACGTATCGCGGAAGCTTCCTCTCTTCGCCTTCCTCAATATTTCATCCGTCAATCATCCTTCCTGTTTGTCGGACTATATTTTAGAAGAGCGAAGAAAAAAAGCGATGTGTGAGGAACGGCCGGGCAATTAACGAGTCATTTGCGAAAAGAAAGGCCTCGTTTAACCGGGCTGTGGTCCCTTTGGAAAGACGATTGCCAGACGAATTATTCATTCGGTCGGAGAATAAGCTACACGCAAGAAGAATTTTCGAGAATTTACGCGAGAACGAAAAACAACGAGAAACATAACGCGAATGAAAATTTCATAAATTTATTGTACAGAGGATCGATGGTTGATACACTAGTCAGTTGTTTTCTTGCTAGCAGCCATCCAGGAAGCCTCGATCACCGATAAACCGCGGATGTAACATCTTCCGGTTGCCACGATTTCGGTGAAGAGAACGAGTCGCGGTCTCGAGGAACGAAGGGTGGAGGAAGGATGAATCGTGACCGGTTGCCTCGAACTCAGCTGGGCAAAAGATAAAACGAATGAGGCCTCAGGCGCGACACAAACGAGCCGAAATTTCGAATCGATCGCGTCCTGTTACCGTTAGGTAGCTGTGGTCTCTCTGCAACTCGGCCACATTGTCCGAGAGACCTTCCAACAAGCATCTTCGCAGGGATTCGGTATTCTTGCCGCAACTGGAACTCTTCAAGTGGGCTCTCTCCGCCAATTGGGCCAATTGTCTTCGAACCTCGGACCCGTACTCCAGATTCCTATAGTGAAGATAATTCTCGTGGCACCAAGCCTTCTTTCGAGGCGGTGGAACCGCCTCGTAACCCCGATAAACGTTCAGCAGGGTCACGTGATCACCCTCCGGCGAAGCGAATCTGTCAATAAGAAATTTGGCAAACATTTTCGTCGATCACTCTTTCTCTCTCTCTCTCTCTCTCTCTCTCTCTCTCTCTGTATCAATCAATCTCTCTCTTTTACTAATTACCATTATTTTTTAAGTTTGTTGTTTTTCTGTATAAGGTGTGACTACCCTGTCGAATTATAAGTCAGCTGGATATTTAATTTTATATTAATTTTAATCTTTTACATTAATTACATAGATATCGGTTATTCTTTTATTCATTACTTCCATTTTCAATTTGTTTTTATTTTTTTATAATTTTCCATTTTTTTAAGTAAAGATTTTTCTGTATTATTTTTCTGAATTTTTGTATGATTTGAAAATGTATTATTATTATGTTACCTGATAGTTTGAATAGGGCATAATAAAATGTATCATCATCATCTCTCTCTCTCTCTCTCTCTCTCTGTCTCTGGTACCCTTCGATCATCACCTAATCTCCAGGTCTTTAAGTTTAAACATTTTGCACGTCTCTTTGAGCCGGATAGTTAATAGTTAACCAGGCACCCGGGTACCCATGAAGTTATTACACATGAATGTCGGACTTATGCACACTAAAGAGACTACCTATTAAAGTATCGAGGTAATTTGACTTTTAAATAAATAATAAACAATATCGTGTCTGGTTATTGAACGAAGGAAGTATTAAGTTTGATAGTTAATAACTATTATTAAATAATTGATTATAAAAAAATTTGACAAAAATTGGGTTTCAAACTACTTAAATTTCGGGGATCCAGACCGTTATACAGTTTTTTTAAAGAAAACGTTAATAAGTTCTATCTGCAAAGCTGAAATGGATACCCGGATACCTGGTCATTGACCGGACGGTTAAATTATTTTCACCATCACTTCCGTTTTCACATTACTGTTCGTATTATCACTAATTTTAGACATATTATAATTCTTTCTTCCGTACTAGTATCGTTTCATACGAGTGTCCACTACCGTCCAAAGGTTACACCAAGGTGAGAGATAAATCATCAATTGACCAATCTCTCTCTCTCTCTCTCTTTCTGCTTTTTATGGAAATGCACCAAGTATTTCGTGTGCCTACCTATGGCATTCTTTGCCGGTTGAAAGTACGTCCGCGCTGTCTGCCGATACATTTAAGTCTCGTTTTTATGAGTATTTATTCAGGCTTGACGACGACGGATAATGTATCTAGTTATATTATCATTATTTCGCGTATTATTCTATTCTTATTATTATTGTTCTTATCATTGTAAGGTTGCTTGAACGCAATTGTTTTTAGGAAGTCTAGTTTTAAGTTTAGTTTTAAGTATAGTGTTGTAATGATGGCTTGTCTTCTTTGCCTAAAAGTGTTTACTGCACTTAGGCATAAATATACAAATCGATAAATCAATCAATCTCTCTTCCTTTTTATTTTTCTTTCTTTGTATCGCTTTCACTATTATCATTGTATTATTCTCTATCGTTAGTTTCCATTTTATTCGTATGGTTTTTCTTATTGTTGTTAAAACATTTGTTGTCCTATAGTATGGACTGGGGCATAATAAACTTTATCATCATCATTGATGATGACGTAATGTCTGTAAAATAACGTACCTCGTTCTGGCCGCGTGGGCCTCTTCGCGTTTCGCTGGAGGCTCGCTCAGGACGGACTCGCCGGAGAGAAGAGCGACGACGCTCAAAGCTTCCTCGAGGCACTCGTGCTCAACCGAGGCTAGAACAATTTTGGTGAATCGAGGATCGAGAGGAAAGAGCGACATAGTTTTTCCGAGACTAGTCAAACGAGGAGGCGATCCGGCTGCAAAACCGAAACGTTCGTATTCTTATTCTGAAATACATTAAAAAACGAATCAAGTGTCTTTTCAACAAATATATCGAGAGAGGGTTTATTAAATTTCCGCGTTACGTATTCTTTGCATTTTGTCAACTCTGTTAAAGACTATTTGATCATGGCTATAATATTGTGATAAATTATAAAAATCGCGCCTCAATAGCGTTTTGTTTGTTTCCAGGATATTAACGTGCCTAGTTAAACATAATGAATGTATTCTTTCAGTAAAGTGAAACAAAGTAAGTCGAAGTTTTGTCAAAGTGTGTATTTCTGTTTATTTGTAAATGTTTGATATACGGGAATCCATCAGAACTGAATCAAATGAATTCTCGTCATACCCAAGTATTTACTCATAATACATACGTAACGAGCACTATCAATAAAAAGTGTTCGAATAAAAAATTCGCAATGCTTAATTTCTAATCTTCACTGCAGCTATTGAACAGCCTTCATTGAGTTGTTCGACGAATGTGCCGAAAAGAATTTATCAGTTTGGGTTTATTTACCATCTCTTCCAGTATTTTTGAATTTATTCAATCTCAAATGCCGCGACCTATTTACACTATGTATATTTAGACTGGGATGGCCTTATTTTTGGTATTATTAAATTTTATTGCTCGAACCGGTCAAAAATAAAAACAAAAACAAAAGGCGCAGCCTGCGGGTCACTTTTAAAGGGAGCCGTCGAAAGAGTGAATTTTTCCATTCAATTATCATGGGCGTATGGACCAGTTGCGGTATATTTTTTTTCTGACTTAATATTGCTCCGACAAATTTGATACTGAGTACCTCTATTATAGTTATAGGTATTTCAGAAAAAAATAAGAGATTTTTTGGAACAGAATTTTTGGACGAACCGCTTTGCTAACATTAAATATTGTTTGAACTATTTGAAAAAGGAAAGAAATAAAATCGACCGTTGCAAAAAAAAAATTAATGTTTATCAGTCGAAGCTATGTTTTTTTATTGATGACAATGTTGAATGCCCTGAAGTAAAAATTAGTTTTCGGCCGCGAATCGAGTTTCATCGGAAAATTTCGCAGAAAAAATTTCAGCCGCTACTGGGGTTTGAATTCGGGACCTCCCGATCCGCTGGCCGCGCCATAGCCCGCTCGGCCAACGGCTCAATTCTGTTAGGCTATATTTTGTTTTAATAAAAAAAAGTTCAAAAACTCGGAATTTATAAAACATTTATTTGATAGATATATGTGCGCGCGCGCGTGTGTGTGTGTGTGTGTGTGTGTGTGTGTATTAAAAGGAAAAATATACGAACTGATCTATCGACGCAGAGCCTAAACGGTTGGAGTTGGGAACATGAAATTTTGACAACGGAATTTTTATTTTGGAACTTTTATGACACAGGCATTCAGGAGTTCCCTCATTTTTTAAGTACAAAAAACCATTAAAATCGCTACACAATCTATCGGCTACAAAAAAAGGAACGGCATATTCTAGCTTTTAATAAAATAATCCTGTAAGAGTTAGTCAATTATTTCAACAAAAATGTCGAATTCTACGGGAACAAAGTCTCGGGTGAAATCTAACTTTTAGTAAAACCGTATTTTCAATTCGATTAATAAACTCTCATACTACCTTCATACAGATTGAACACATTTTTACAAATAGTCGAGTTCGTTAGAATTTTTGTTCCGAAGCTTATGTCATGTAGCATCAAACAATCTACATGTATTAACCCTTTATAGACTCGTGTGACATTTCTGTAACAAACCTCAACAATCCCGGTAAAATGTATACTAAACATTTTAGATCATTCAAATCAATGTCACTGCATTGTAACATACCACACCGAACATTTTAATACCAAATACAAATTATTGATGGCGGAACTAGTAGTTTTAGCAAGTTCAAATTTCGTGTGCCGGTGAAAGTGACAAGTCGAAACTCGTTGAAAGTTCGAATTTTATAAAAATATAATAAAAGTCTGTAAAATTGTAGTTCTTTCATCGAAACCTATAGGTAAGTGAATTATTTTGTTCATATATTGTTAGCAAAGCACATTTTTTCTTTTAGTTTCACTCAATGTTGCAGTAATGTTACACTCC
>JAPYZI010005299.1:0-10726 GCA_030523105.1 Ophioninae sp. A BG-2022a | reverse complement strand
GCTTCAAATTGGCGATTGTCAGGAGTTTCAAAAAAGTGCGAATATTTCGTAAAGTATGACGCGTTTATTAAGGTCATATTAAGCTAATCCGGATCGTATCACGAACGAACCCGTTAGAAATTCCAATATTTCCTTTCGTTTTTGAATCACCCTGTACATAGATCAATTCATAGACTTTCCTACAACACGATATTCCACACGAACGTTTTTTCATACTGGAACTGGGAGGGAGAGACGGATAACGAAAAAAAGAGAGAACAATGGAAATTGAGGAAAGCTTCGGTGATACGCAACGAGCACGGATTGCATCGCGGATACATCGGAGAGGATTCGATTTCACGTTGTATAGATATTTAATGCTGAAGAAGAAAAAAAAAAGAAATACGATCGAGATACCGTAGAACAAAGAAAAACGTGAATGGAAAGTGCTGGATAACCGCTGTTGGGATAGGATTCCCTGGGTAGCTTTTTTGGCACGAATATTCCGGTAGCTGGCAATTTAGAGCGGAAAAAGAGGGGAGGCGCTGAAAATTAATTTTCTGTGCATTCCCCAGGGTTTCTTTGGGTTATTTCGAGTATGGAGAACAGACGAATCGTTTATTAATTTTTTTTATAAGATTTTCGATCCAAATCGCTTCGAAATACTTCGGATTTATAATTCCACCTTAATCCTGTGAACCTGGGTCGTTTTTGTATTCGCCCTACAACACCCACTATTATTCTTAAAAAAATCCGCAAAAATTCATGGTTTAACTTTAAAATATACTTTTCAAGGGAAATATTAGTTTATTAATTTATCTTATTTTTAATATATTTTTTTTCATCGAATATTGAGCAACTCCCGAAAAAAAGTTTTTTTTTTCTTTTTTTATATTACGAAGGTAAAGCTTATGGAACATTTTTTTTCCATAACAATTTCTTAAAAGACAAACCTTGCTCTTTATAAGAAAAAATAATACATTCATGAAATAAATGATTACGAAATAAAATGAATGATTAATAAATTAATAATGAATTATTGTTAATTATTTTATTATAATTAGAAATAAAATTACAAAGTGAAATTTTGGGCCAAGCAAAAACGACCCACGTTCACGGGTTGAATGTTAAATATTGCACTGACAGGATTTACATCGCAAATTTTTAATTGAACTTTTGATTGCATTAAATCACTTATCGACAGCATCGAAACGCTATCGACCCTCAATAGTTCGGGATCCTCGATCCTCGTCACGCAAATCGGAAATTGCCAAAACGGAGGTCCCGCAGTAATCAGCTTGCGCATAGCTGCTGCCCAGGCGGACGAAATGTAATTACTGCGAATATCTGACAAGGGGAGAGTGCCGGGCACGCTGATAGAGAAGCGAACATACCAGACGTCCTGTAGACGTTGCCATACACTTGTACATATACCGGATGTCCTAGATCGAGTCGTTTACAAGAAAGTGCAGAATTACCAACCATATAGCTTTTTCGAAACTAAATATATGATTTTAAATAAATGTTCAATTATTTTATAAATTGTCATTTTATATTCGTAACTAACAAATTTTTTAAATAAAAAATAAAACGAAATAATGGATAAATAAAATATTAAATAAACAACCACAAAACAAACAATAAAAAGTAATGAAGATAAAAATAAAATAAATAATCAAAAATAAATTCAATACAAAATTGTAATTTCCAAAATTGTCAATAATTCTGACGAATTTTTTTTAATATCCATCCATGTTTCGCATCAATTATGTTTGTTCAGGTTTCTATCGTTGAGATATCATTTTTTTTCTTCGTTTATTTGCTTTATTGTAATATTTATTAAATTTTTTATTTATTACAATTTTTCAAAATTATTTGTTTAATAATTTGAAAAATAAAACTACTTTTCTTTTCAACATAAATAATGATTATGTAATTGTTATTATTCGTTTGATTTTTTTATTTAATCATTTTTTATTGTTTCTAAACATTTATTTTGTTATATTTGTATTTTAACTCTCGTGTTAATAAAAAAGGATACGATGGTATACATATTTTTGAAGAAACAATATGGCGAACTGTTCCACGTTTTCTTTTTGAATAATTCGCTCCGAGACACCCTGTATATATACATCTATACGTATAAACGTGTACATTGGTCTATCTTGAGTTTACCTTCGGAGCATAACACCAATGGGGAACTACACGGGTCTGTACGGTAGGCGTGGGTGGGTATATTAGATTCACGCTCTGTTGAGACGTGTGTAAAGCAATCCCGTTTGTAAATTGCATATATACGATGAGGGAGATTGGCGTACGCCCCGAGGATTTCTACAGCGAATCCAGAGTCCGCTGATCAAACGTATTGCCTAAAATGATGCACGTGTGTACGCTTGCATGCAGACAAACACGATCTGTCGGAAAGGGTGGGCGAAGTTGAAGTTTGGATAGATGGAGTGCAACGGATATTATCTTCAATAGGTCGAAAGTTTGCTATCGAATTATTCTCCAGGGCTCGACAAAAATGAAGGTTCTTTCTTTCGTGAGACTAATCGAGCGACCAGTAACCAATAATTTCCAGTGGATTTCAATATCGATGGCGATGTTGGAATTCAACAAACCCAAACAAACCCAAACATATCTGAACGACCAAATTGAAACAAACCGAAACGAACAAAATACACAAACCCAAAAAGACCAAAACGAATTAATCCGAACGATAACCGAACGAACAAACAAACCTAAACGAACAAACCCAAATAAACCGAAACAAACCCAAACAGATGTGAAAGAACTAATTCAAACAAACCCAAAAATACCAAAACGAATTAATCCGAACAAAACCAAACGAACAAACAAACCTAAACGAACGAACCCAAACAAACCCGAACAGACAAAAACGAACTAGCCCAAGCTAAAAAAATCAAACCCAAACAGATCGAAACGAACAAACCCAAACAAACAAACGAACCTAAACGAACGAACCCAAACAAACCCGAACAGACAAAAACGAACTAGCCCAAGCCAAAAAAATCAAACCCAAACAGATCAAAACGAACAAACCCAAACGAACAATAAAACCTAAACAAACCCAAACAGACCAAACCAATTAACCCAAAGAAACCCAAACAAACCCAGAAATACGAAAACGAACTAACCCAAACAAACCCAAACCCATCCAAATTAACAAACCCAAACAAACCCAAGCAAATGCTTTCTTTGAACGTAATTTCCCTAACCACCCTGTATGTACATATATTCGTATATAGAAAACCCATAGAACATCTCTGAGCGATAAGTTTCCCGATGCATCGATTCAACTGTCACATCCGCCCTCATTGGTGAACACACCCTCGATCGCGCCCACGTCCGGGCATACATAAAACCCATGTGTCTGCGCGTACGTTATAATCGCGTGTTCCTCGTTCCTCGAAAACCTCGCGGAATCGCGATCGGCGAAGAAAACGCAGTCAGCCCTCCACCACGAAGGAAACTTCCCGCCGATATACGAGACCGGAATTCTCGAGTCCCGTCATCGAACTTTCGTCGGAGCTGCGACTCGGAGACCAAAATCGAATATTCCGAGTTCGAACCGCGAGCTCAGTCGTATATGAACGCTTAGGGGAGGGGGGCTTGCAGATGATATCTTTGACTTCACGGACCATTGGTGCTTAAAGGGAATAATCTTTCTCAATTCTGCACGAACTATTTTACTGAAAACCTGTGAAAAAACTCGTGATAAAAAAGGGCTAATCCGGGAGCTTCGAATTTTATTTACTTTTTTTTTTAATTTAGAGAAGAATATTTTTCAAAAATTACAAATCGGTAATTTTGTTATTTTCTAACGAAACGGTAATTTTGTTATTTTTTTTATCGAAACGTCAATTTCGTTATTTTTTTAACGAAACGGTAATATTATTATTTTTCAACGAAACGATAATTTTGTAATTCAAAATGTCAGTTGTTATTTGATTTTATTATTCAATTCACGATTAAATAATTATAAAAAAATTTTGGTCAGGCAAAAACGACGGAAAAGTAAATATTAAAAATGCCACCGATACACAGGCTTCATTTAGTTTGTTTGGGTTTGTTTCTGCCGGTTTGAAATATTCAAAACGGCACCGATACACAGAATTGACTTTCTTTGGGCTTGTTTGGGTTTGTTTGGGTCGCCGATACACAGGGGTGATTGGGACACCCTTCGATCGAGTATATTTGTAATTTTTTTTTTCGAACGTCAATCCTTAAGGCCCCCTGTTTATATATTTATTTTTATATCTACAATATAAATAAATAAATAAATAAATAAATAAATAAATAAATAACTAAATAAATAAATAAATAAATAACTAAATAAATAAATAAATATATATATATATAAACACAGATATGTGTATATGTGTTTCTGCGTTGGCAGAGCGGACTTCTGCAAGGCCGCGATAAGACCGCAATTTACTGATGTATAGTCGGTGCGGTGTACGCGCCGGGTGGAAACAGCGGAGTAACGAGACATCTAGGTGGTCGTTGCCACATGGCGTAGACAGTCTCACGGACCGTAGAGTGAAACACAGGCTGAAGAGGGTTGGAATTGTTGGGCGGTCGGTGTTGATTGGGGAGAAGGGGGAGGGGGGGGGGTTGGTTGGTCGGAGCGAAACATTTCACAATTAATGATCTCACCTGACTCTCGTAGTTATAACGAACTCTCGTTAATAAAACGTTAATTTATTATTTACTCGGGTGGGAATGATCGCGGAGTATTTTGGCTTCGCGGTCCTTCCGGGGGCTTTAATTACCCGCCACTTTTTCACGGTCTCCGTTAACTCGGGGAAAAAAAGAAAAAAAAAAAAAATTTGATGAAGGAGAAAATACTTTTGACTATGATTAAATTGGGCTCTGTTGATTTGTAGTTGATTATTTTTAATATCGGGGGCGTGTGAGGTTTTTGGTGATTTTTAATCGTATTGGTCACCAAAAGTTTTTTTTATCTTTCAGAGGCTTTTAGTGATGTTTTTTTATTAATATTTTGTGATTTGGTTAGTGTTATTGATTATTTAAAAATTGCAATAGTTGTAGTCTGTATTTTTATATCAATAATAATCATAATCAATAAAATCAATAATTAATCAAATCAATAAGCAAAAATATCAATAATCAATCAAATAAATAATTAATAAAATCAATAATCAAACAAATCAATAATCAATCAAATCAACAATGCATCAAATCAATAATTAATAAAATCAATAAAATCACTAATTAATAATATCAATAATCAATCAAATAAATAATTAATAAAATCAATAATCAAACAAATCAATAACCAATCAAATCAATAATCAATAAAATCAATAATTAATAATATCAATAATCAGTAAAATCAATAATATCAAACATCAACCAATAATATCAATAACAATAACAATCTGATAATAATAATATATCAAATTATTATTAACCCGACAAATTTATTATTTATTATTATCCTACATTATATAACAATTCATTATTACTATATTTATCATTCATTATCTCATTGTATTATTATTTAACTCTACTACATTTAATTGTTTATTATAAAAATTATATTATTGTTCATGAATACTATATTCATTATTCATTATCTATATTATATTATTGTTCATGAATACTATATTCATTATTCATTATCTATATTATATCATAATAATCATTATTTTTTCCGTAACCAGATACGCGGACGTATAATTCCCGGGTAGAAGCTGTGTATTGATTCGACCGTGTATGCACCTACTGATCTATGGGTTCCGGGCCGCGATTACATCGAACCGCCCACTGACAGCGTTATACCGCCAATCGAAATTAATGCATTACTACTACGGATGCCATCGATAACCAAACTCCCTAGGACCCCACCCCCCACCATTTTCCATTGCACCTTCGTTGCACCCCCCACCCTCCTCCTGCCAACCCAACGAACATCGACCAACGAGTGTACACAGAGGTCCTTGGTTAACGCGAATATCCGGGATCTCGTTCACCGATCTCGTTAATTTCGTGCCACGCAACGGAGTCTCCCGCGAGAATGGCACAATGGTTCTTACGCGGCCGGAACGGGAGGGAGGAGGGCGGGGGGTGTTTCGGTGGGATTTAACAAGGAATATACTCGTAGTGTCGAAATCTCGTGGGCGAAACTATGGGACGGTATGATCGATACTGAAATTCCGAATTATTGGCCAGGGGGGTCACTAATCACGACCACGACTGTACAGGGGTCGTTACTTCCATGATTCACGTTTTCGATCATAGGGAGGGACGTTTCGTCGTGACATTTTTTCAGGACGATTTTTTTTCCGGTGGATATTGGAAAAATAAATGGGTTTGGGTTTGTTTGGGTTTGTTTGGGTTTGTGGGATGAAGAGATTTTATAAATGAAAATTGTTTATAGGTAGTTTCGTTATTTGGGCTTGTTTGGGATTAATGATCGATACACGTAGAAATAAAGCGTCCAATTAGTTTTCATAATCTTGTACTTGTTCACTTGAACATCATTGTTTGAAATAACGTTGGTTTTTAACGGGGTGTTCTGAAAGAGGAATTTATGGATTTATGAATATGAATGTTTGGGTTTGTTTGGGTTGAGAATTCTGGAATGCGGGAATTTGAGTTTGGTTGGGTTTGGTTCGATTAAGTATTTCTGGATACGAGTATTTGAGTTGGTTTGGGTTTGTTTGGGTTAAGAATTCTTGAATAAGGGAATTTTATTTTGTTTGGGTTGAGAATTCTGGAATTTGATTATGTTTGGGTTGAGTCTTTCTGAATAGGACAATTTGATTTTGTTTGGGTTAAGAATTCTGGTACTTGATTTTGTTTGGGTTAAGATTTCTGGTACTTGATTTTGTTTGGGTTAAGAATTCCAGAATTTGATTTTGTTTGGGTTAAGAATTTCGGAATTTGATTTTGTTTGGGTTAAGAATTCCGGAATTTGATTTTGTTTGGGTTAAGAATTCCGGTATCTGATTTTGTTTGGTTTAAGAATTCCGGTATTTGATTTTGTTTGGGTTAAGAATTACTGAATACGAGAATTTGAGTTTGTTTGGGTTGAGAATTTCCGAATACGAGAATTTGAGGTTAAAGAATAAACGCAAATTGGATAAATAAGGGGTCGATGAAAAAATTAAGAGACAGAGATCCCAACAAATGTCACGATGTTTAGGAGCGTGCGTGCGGTAGCGGAAATTTCGTTGATTCAACCGCGTTTAACTGCAACCCCGCAAACACGTAGAGTAGTGCAGGAAACTCGGCTGTTCCGCAGCTCAATTCCATTAATATGGAAATTCCAGGTTGATTCGTAGCCTCGGTAGGATGGATCGAGTATACATTCGAGGGGAAGGTTCGAAAGGATGCTGAATAGCCGAGGGAGGCTGGGTTGAGTTGAATTCGCGAGTGTGTTGCAGGAACGTGCGGAGCAGTCGTGCTCCATTGTACGGGAAAATTCCTCATGCATCTTATGGAGGAATATCCATTCATCCAATTGTGGATCTGGAGTGGTACTACCAGTCAATGGATCCGGTCGTTCTCCATTATATTTGGTACATTTTCACGATGGCTAATAGAACCCTACCGGGAGCCAAAAGCCTCGACCTCGAATTCCTATCAATTTTATTGAAAACCCAAATCAATTACTGGAAAATTCACTGAAGTTTCAGATTTTTTGAAATATCATACGCGTCGTCAATTTGCTACTCCATCGATACAGGATTCTTAAAAAACTGGACTCCGATACGTTGATTTTTGGATCGTCAAGAGGGCACGGGGAAACTGAAGATATCTCCCGTTGTAACGTGATTTTTTCACGATTTTAAACGTTCGTTCAACCAGGCTTCTCCAACGGGTAGAATTGATGAGGTCGGAACAGTGGAAGTTGACATTTGGGTCTGCGAAAGCTCGAAGTGTGCTGTCCAATTACGTCACGGTAGCTAGGGTCTAGAACGTTTTTCTTTTTTTTTTTTTTTACAGAGGGGACGAGCGGATGTCGGTGACATGAGTGATCGCTTCTTTTCTTGCCTTCTCTTCGCTCCGAGTTCCTTTCACCAGCGAGAAAACTCGTTCCTACTTTCCCCCCAGGCACTTCCGCATCCCTTTGGAATTTTAGGATATTTCTGGGTTCAAGACACTTTCAGTCACGGATTTATCCAGCGCGGGGGGTTGGACTAATTTCTATCAAGAAGCACTTGCCGCGATTTCGGATTTAAAATGAAAACACCAATTTTACTAAGAAAAACTTCGATGTCCAAGTTTTTAAGTTAGCTTCAGGCGCGTTCGCGAATTAAAGAGGGTTGACGTATTTTTTTTTTATATCATGATAATATATACATCACGTTTAAAAGATGTTTTTTTTTTTCGTTGAACAGTTTGTACTCATTGAACAGTTTGAACTTTTTGAACATCTTATTTTTGCAATCAACAAAATGTTCAAAAACTTCAATTAAACAAATTCAGAAAATTCAACTTTTCAAAAGTTGTTTTTTGGTTTTTTTGTAAGCATTTGTATCAGGTAAGTATAAGCTACGTTTCCGTGAATTTAGCAATTTAAAAAGAATTTGTAAGTCTGATTATTATCAATAATTGAAATTTATTTTGAAATCTTATTATCATGAATATTAAAAAGTATGTTTAATCTTGATTATCATGAATATTTTGAAATCATTTTGAACTTTGAAGAATTCAAAAAGCATTTCGAAGCTTGATTATTACGAATATTTAAAAACTATTTTGAAATCTGATTATTATGAATATTTCAAAATTTTTACATTTTTATAATAATGAGAGTCAACATATGTTGAATTCTCATTATTATAAAAATATTTCACAAATATATTAAGGTCTGATTTATATTCTGGCCAATTTTGTGGACCCAAAAGTTCGAAAGGTTGCAGCATTTGCTAGATTAGCTGTATGGCTGATAACCAGTTCGTCGTAATTTGCAGAGAATTCAGTTAGCACTATAAAAATGTGCTGAACTGATGAAAAAGCTGTTAAAGCAAGAAAATCATTCATTCAAAAAACTTTAGTGATTCTAAAGATCCTAGGGTATAAAATTCTAGGGATACTAGACTTGACTCCGAGGAGACTCGTAAATGACGTTGCGATGTTACCAAAGCCAATAATTACCGAGGGTGTCAAAATTGATTATCGGCTGGTTCGTTAACGGAATGAGGTTTGCAGTGACACACGTAGACGACTTCCGGTGCGGTTGATGCGCCACAGGGACCCCGTGCAATTTTGGTATTCAAGTTCTGGTCCGGCAATCACCGTCTAATGGATTTGGGCTTACTTAGGCACTGCGGAGAGACAGTTTGATCTCTCCGAGTAGCTATAGAGGCTGGTGACACTTTTTGGGCTAACTACGTCCTCGTTTCGTTCCTAATGACTTACCGGTGGAGTTAGGCTACACAGACGCTTCCAATTGTCTTCTGGCAATGTTCACGAACGAGCGAAGTTGCGGTTATCTCAACGGCTACTTAACGATCCACCTTCGATATTGAGATTTCAGCAGCGAGACGAATGTTTCGGCAAAACCGAAAAAAATGTTTGATTATCGAATAATCAATCGAGTCCGTCTCGTTCGAATCTTCTGGAGTAATTCTTCAAACGATTACGACGGATCGCCATCAGAAATACTACAAAGATTGAAAAAATGTATCGAAAGAAAAATAAAAAAAAATTTATATCAAATTATATCAAATCAAGCCAAAAAATTAAAAATCAAAACCAAAATATTAAAAATATTTTTAAAAAAACGATGTTTTTTCGCGATTCGTTATTTTTATTATTATCGAAAATGGGAAATTGGCTACGTGGCTTAGTTGCTGGTTGGAAATTCTCGTTTCGTTGGAACGTCGTATAGGAAACTCATAAACGGGACTTGAATGTGGAAAAATGTTGAACATGGTCCAGGCATGTGCCAAAAGGCACTCGATCGTGTGGGGCGTTTCATGTACAAAATATACATCCGCATGGAAAGGAGAGCGTTCTCTGCGCGCATTCCGTGAAAAGACGAAAGAGAGAGAGAGAGAGAGAGAGGGGGGGGGCGTTTTACCGAAATAAACCTGAAGAGGTTGTTGCACCGTCCGTAATACGTTAGAGAAGATCGAGAGCTAACTTCGAGTTTTCATAGCGAGTGATTTCGGATCGACGAAAATTCCATTCGTCCATTAAGGGAATGACGAACACGTTCCTAGCCACCTCGAAATTTAAAAATCCAATTTATCCAATACTATTCAACAGATTGGAATGAAATTTATTGTGTATATGCAGAACGCTTGCTTTAAGAGGAACATGCTCGGCATTTACCAAAATTTTGAAAAAAATTGTGGTAATGCTCCGTCGCTACGACAACTACCGTAAGCTACAGCAGGGAAAAATGTCCAAAAAATATTCTAGAACCGGTTTTTCCCATTTTCCCAGTCTTATTTAGCACTTTCGGCAAAAACTCGGGCATATTTGTAATCAGCAGAAAATTTCCGATTAAATAGACCCTTTTAAGGGGTTAAAAACGGAGAAAAAGATTTTTCGACTTCCCCCGGCCACTTTTCCAGAATCTCAAAAATCGGGATATTTCAAAAGGTCGTAGAGTGCGCTTCTCGTATGCTATGGGGGTTCATTAGGGGAGTTTGGAAAAGGTTTTTGCCTAACTTAAATAATGGCGTTGGATTCGTATCGATATCTCTTATAGTTTTCCCGGAAAGTCCACTTGAAAAATCGC
>JAPYZI010005298.1:0-11038 GCA_030523105.1 Ophioninae sp. A BG-2022a | reverse complement strand
AATAAATAAATAAATACAGGAATTTAAATAAATCAATAAATTGCCAATAGCAAAAATCATCGAGCACCGGATGATAATTATTTTTTAATAATTATCATTCGGTGCTCGATGATTTTTGCACGATGATTTCTGCACGATATTTTTTGATTTTTTCAAAAATTATTAAAAAATAATTGTTGAAAAAAAAGAAAAAAAACGGAGCCTGAAATATTTGCAAAAAGTATGCGATCGGCCAAAAAATGGAGGAAGGTAATTCGTACGAAACAAAAGAGTCGTTTTATTAACGAACCGTCAAACAGAATGACAAGGATAGAGTCTCAAATTGCGATGCATCCTCGATCCCCACGAGAGCCTCCATCATCCAAGGAAATCCGATTGACGTTTTAATACACTCAGGATGATATAATTTATTTCCATCGTTAAATGGCACAATCGAACGAGGGTTCCAAACAATATTACTCGAGCCCTTTGTGCTACAATACAAATCACTCGAGGCCATTAATTTCTAATTACGCGAAATTTCTGATCGGTTCCCATGGAAAACCTAATTTTGTGTAATGATCGAAAATCATGGTTTTCATAATGGACTTTGTTTCCTAAAATTATCTTCCAACGTCGTTCGATTAATTTTGCAAAACGAAATATCCGAATGTTCTTTGTGCTCGTTCGAGTGCCATTTTTCTCTACGACGTGCACAAATTCATCGTCAGGAAGTATCAGAATTCTCCGAGTGAATTAATTACGGAATCTCTACTCGAGCAAATTGCACACCTGCTGCAATCAAGATTCGTCTTTGTTCTCGAAATAGAGCGATAACGTGCCTTCCACTCGAAAAGAAGGCAAATTACGAAAACCTTTCGTGATCTTGTAACAACACTGTACATCAGGGTACTTAGAAAATGTAAGGAACGTAAAAACTGAAAAGAAATATTTTTTCTCCTTTTTTTTTTTTTTATTTCTCTGTAACTACAAAATTATTAAGTGAAATAACTGAGAAATTATTTAGTTGAAAATTCTGAAGTGATTTCCGAGTAATTGTTTCATCACGAGCTCCTTAAATTTTAAAGAATTTACACGATTTTTGAATATTTAATAACATTTTTATAATATTGAAATTTAACGTAATAAATTTTTATTTTAATTCAATAATAATATAATAATATCATGATTTAATTATACAATATTGTATATTACGTATAATTTTTAATTATCGAGTAATAATTTTAATACATTTCATTAAAAATATATCTTTTCTGAAAAATCGATTTTTCAAAATCGAATATCGTTTGAAAAATAACAAAATCAATATTTTCAAATTGATTCAAATTTTACTTAACTTTTTCGGCCCAAAATTTGTGCATTCCCGTTAGATGGCAAAAACAGTTCTGGAAGATCAACAAATACGATATCAACGATAATATTTGTCACGCATTGCTTCGATATTGTATTTTATTAAAAATACGATCCGGCTTAAAAGCAAAATCGTCCAATTGGCGTTGAATACTTTTTCCGATTTCGAACCACTTCACCGTGTAGCAGCGAAAAAATACGTTTTTTTTTTTTTCGTCGAAACGCTCTAATACGTATGCACGTATCATGTTCGTACGCACCAGTCAATAGCTGATCGAATGCCTGGCGGAACAACTATCGTCGCGTGGATTAACGAATTTATGCATTCGCGCCACCAGTTACGTTAGTGGAGTGACCATACGAGGCTTGTTCAAAAAATAAGGTGACTTTTTATTTATCCCGAAAAATATTTATTTATCAATTTTAATATATATATATATATATATATGTAAATATATATATATAAACATATATAATATATTTAATTTTGGTTATTAATTTTAATTTCGGAATATTTCGGTTTGTTTGGGCTGGTTCAGGCTTGCTTTTGTCGGTTTGGGTTTGTTTGGGTTTGTTTTTCGTCAAAATAATGACGAAAAAGCAGCGATACGCGAGCAAACAAATCTTCAAGCATACCTAACATACGTCCAACCCAAACAAACCCAAACATGCAAAATGTCAACGTAAGAAAAAAAAAAATCAAAAATTGAATCTACTCGCCGATTTATTCGCCCTGAGAAACGTACGATATTTCCAATGATATCTTAACCTCAACGTACTTTGTATCACCCTAGTGGAACGATAATATTTTATGGACACGGTTAAAGCCAAACGTATCGTCCTGCTTATTGATATACTAGAGCATTTGCATGAGTCAAGCATATACGTTAACCTCAAACACCAATCCCTCAAGCATACGTACGTTCGTTCGATACTATATATCACAGCAGGATAAGTCCGGTGGCTTCACGGGAGGAAATGACCAGAAGATACATTTACGACTCATCGTGGACAGATAGCATTGATAACGATTTCATAACAATTTTGTTGGAATTGATAACAATTTTGTTGGCACTGATAACAATTTCATAACAATTTTGTTGGCATTCGTAACAATTTCGTAACAATTTGCAATTTTTTATCAATTACAACAATTTTTCTGGAATTGATAACAATTTTGTTGGCATTGATAACAAATTCATAACAATTTTGTTGGCATTCGTAACAATTTCATAACAATTTGCATGGCATTGATAACAATTTTATAATAATTTGGCACTGATAACAATTTCATAATAATTTTGTTCGCATTGATAAGAGTTTCGTAACAATTTTGATGGCATCGATAACAATTTTATAATAATTTTGTTGGCATTCATAACAATTTTTTAACAATTTTGTTGGCATTGATAACAATTTCATAATAATTTTGTTGGCATTGATAAGAGTTTCGTGACAATTTTGATGGCGTTAATAATAATTTAATAATAATTTTGTTAATAATAATAATAATAATTCATAACAATTTCATAACAATATGCACGGCATCGTTAACAATTTCATAACAATTTTGTTGGCATTGATAAGAGTTTCGTAACAATTTTGATGGCATGGATAACAATTTCACAATTATTTTGTTGACATTGATAAAAATTTCATAACAATTTTATTAGCAATCGTACAAATATCCTAACAATTTGCATGGCATCGATAACAATTTCATATCAATTTTATTGGCATTGATAAGAGTTTCCTAATAATTTTGATCGCATTCACAACAATATCATAATAATTTCGTTGACAATGATAACAATCTTTCGACAATGAGTGATCACGAGCTTTTTTTCGAGAATAAAAAAAGGCAATAAAAAAAAAAAAAATAAGTAAATAAATAAACTTATAAATCACGATTGATAAAATTATTTAATTAACAATGGGTTTTCCCGATAGTGTGTACTCAAAGCTAATAGGATCGTCGTTCCAGGACTTACCCTACATTTTAATGAAACGAACCAGCCACCCTTCCATTATCGAAAATTGATTCCTCTGGAATGCGAATAATGAACATACCCGATAAGGGATTTCTGACTTGGTCGTCCAAAAGTCGTACTTCTGCATTTGTATTTTTGCAAAAACGATTCATCATTTTAAAAAAAAACGTTCAAGAGCATCCAAGTTCGAAACTTTGACACCAGGAGTCAAAATAGAAGTCGCGGGTGCATGTATAATTTTTTTTTCTTTTTTTTTTTTCTTTTTTTTTTTCCAGAAATCAAGCATTTATCCGAGGAGGCTCGAGAAATTTTTGACGGCCGTCCGTTTGTCATCAATGGTCCGTGTACCTATCGTACGATAATGCTATCGAAATATTTTCGCATATATGTTTGAAATACGAGGCTGACTCCTGATACATAGATATATAAACACTAGTGTGTTTGAAATATTTCATAAAATACGTGACTGCGCTTATTTTTGGAAGCTTATCGTTCCTCCACACACGTGTTACTTGGCCGCCAGTTTTGCCAGCAATTGAGTCAGCCTGGCGTATCGGCAGTATACCTACAACCTATCCAGCCACGTAACGTTTCAAACGAAACCCAACATTGCGAACCCAGGATCTCTCATCGTTCGGGACACGTTACACGTGCAAATTTTCATGCACTCACGAGCATTTCTCTTTTCCTCTTGCTAAAAGCACCAATCGAAAAGCCATACCAGTCATCAACGATCCAGCTTTGGCACACTCCAGTTACGCCCTTTTATCGTGTGACAATACCTCCCGAACAGACAAGTCTTCCCGGGAGGCTAAATTCTCCGTGGAATTTCGAAATACCGGAAACGAGACTCCTATCACCCGTTTACTCGCCTCCGCTCAAGCCCCTCCCCACCCCATTTTTTTACAATCCACTCCACCGGTGGATACAGAGAGAAACTCGATACTGAAGTGGGAGTATTCAATTTTTTTTTACTGTTCCACGTCGAGAGATCCGGATCGTAAGAGATCTGGAGGAGGGGAATCATAAAAAGAAGAAAAAAAAAATAAATAAATAACGAAACAAAATGGAATCCAATGATGTACGTAAATTCATTTTTTTATTAACCCAAACAAACTACGTTCCTACGGAAATTTCGAATTACTTTTTTTCTTCGGTGTATCTTCGATATCAGAATTTCGTAGATATTTGTTTTGGACGTATTTATTCGTGCTGATTTTATTAAAAAAATTTTTTTTTTTTTTTTTCATGTTTTATACATTCGTAATTTGGGAATGTAAAGAAAAAATAATTTTGGGGAGAAAGTGTAAATTGAATTAGTTAGGAGCCTGGAAAAAATAGAAGAACTACCTGAAAATCTTCCGTTCTTACAATTCGAATAAGGACCATAATACGAAAACCTAAAATCATTTTGGTCAATATACGAAAGTTTAACTCCTGTCAGAATCGAGCTGATTTTTCCTGTTTGTTTGGGTTCGTTTGTTTAGTTTCCCGTTATTATTATCTTTAGCTGAAATTGCACTTCCGAATACTTGGCTTCATTTTTCCATTAAAAAAAACAAGTTTGTTATTTATTTTTTCATATCCTTTACTTACGTGATTGGGGAACGTACACAAAAAAACAAAAAAAAACAAAAAAAACAAAAGTTTGAAAAAATTAAAATTGAAAAAGTAACGGGGTTTTAATCCGCGGAACAATTGTTATTTTTATCATTTCTATGTTTTACGTTCGATGCCGAGCTACAGCTGAAACCTACACAAAGTAAATAATACACATAAAAATAATAATAAAAATGAAATAAAAATTCAGAATGGTATAATAGTAAAAATAATAAAAAAAAAAAAAGAGCGTGGATTTTTCTCGATACGTTTTATCCTCGTTATTTATTGCCGTATCGTTTTATTTTTTATTTTTTATTTTTCGTTATATGTTTATGATTATTTATCGATTTGACGAATAATCCCAGTAACGTGGAAAAAGAAACTCGCGGTTTCGTCGTAACTTCGTGGAAAAAGAACAACAAATAGTTCGCTAAATATCCAGCGTGGTTTGACGCGCATCAGGGTACATAAGTTTATTATCAGGCTAGATGAAAATCGATATATCGGTAGAAGAGAGATATCGACGATACTATATTTAGCCCCCAGTGGCGAACGCATATTGCAAACGACGCAGCATTCCCCGCCATATTCGTAAAATTTTCCGCGGACGTCAATCATCCCCCGACACTTTTCATATATCAATGATTTCGCGTAATCATGAAAAAAAAAAAAAACAACATCAAAAACAACAACATTATTATTATACGAGAGCTGATTTACGTTTTTTTTTTTTTACATTTTTTAATTTTTTTTTATTTAAGATAAACCACGAGTTGTCCACGTGCTTCCTGCCAACATCATTTCCATGCCCGATCGTTACAGTTGGAATGTGCCGATACTCGATTCTTCTCCATTAAGTGAAATCGTTGATGGACGTACAGTGTCGTCCCGATTTTTCACCAGCTCGAATTTACTTTTTCACTTTCCTTCGTGAAAAAGTAAATTCTAACAACAATTAAGGGGAAGACGAACAATTTTATTAAGGGGGAGACGAATACGCCTCGTGACCTAACCCAAACAAAATTACGATTCGTATAATAAATAATATTCATTCGTATCATAAATTATCTTAGAATATCGAATTTTCATTTAACAAAAAGAAAAAATAAGATTAATATTTTATTTCGCGTAGTATATTAGGTGTGGTAAAAAGAAATCCATGATTTTTCGAATAGACGGCTCTGGTTATCTGTATCTCGCACCAGTCCGATCGGATCGCACCGGATGCTGTTAAAAAGATCAGATCAGTTTTTTACTGAACAAATTTTTGCGACAGTTTTGTGATTGATTGACTCGAGAAAATAATGCATTTCTTTTTACTACAAGTAATATATATATGTATATATCAAGTGACTGATTTTTTTCTCATATATTTAGGTAATGTGAACCCAAACAAACCCAAACATAACCTAAACAAACGTAAAAATAACCTAAACATAAACCTAAGCTAAACGTAAGTATTTCGTAACGAACTTATGCATTTACACGACCCAAAAATACCCAAAAAAACGTATGCATTTATACAATCCAAACAAACCCAAACAAACTAACCTAAACGTATTTCACCAAAACTACTTTTAATCAAATTACCCCCACTCTTCGTGGCTTGAACTAATCTAAACATAAACCTAACCTAAACATATTTCATAACGAAATTATGCATTTGCACAATCCATAAAAACCCAAAAAAAAGTATGCATTCATCCAACCCAAACAAACCCAAACCAACTGACCTAAACGTATTTCATCGAAACTAATTTTAATCAAATTATCCCAACTCTTCGTGGCTTGAACTCGACGTATCGCAAGTGTTCCTGGGAAGTGATAGAAAATCGGTATCCGACTGTACTCGAAAGATCAGTGAATTTATGCATTCGGGGTTAAAATCGACACGCGGATCCGCAACCTCTCGGATTTCGTTCGAAGGATTTCGAAACGAAAAAAAAAAAACGAACAAAAAAAAACGAAAAAACGACAAAACGAAGAAAAAAAAACCATATTTGATCGGGCTCGTTACAAGTGCGGAGTTGGCCAGTTGCCGTCGAGAAATGATTGCGAGAGGAGCGATTAGCCCGAAATCCCCCGGTGGTACTGCGCAACAAATTTTAGCACACGAATAGAGAAATATCGTGACGTTTACCTCGTGCTTTGTTTGGACTTTATTTTTGTATTTTTGTTAGTTTTGTATTTTTCGTTTGTTTGTTAACGAAAAAAAAACACGTTTGCCACGAACGAGACGGCCATGAAGCGGGACAGGCAGTACATATTATAAATAATAATTGATGGGCTTCGTTCATTCCGTGAAAGTGGGTCGCGTACGAGAGGAGCTCGTGAAATATCCTCCCGCTCTCTATATCCATCTGCGATATAACGAGAAAATATTGCTCGTCTGCAAACGCGTCTATCGCGTTTAAATTCTCTCTCTCTCTCTCTCTTCTTTATACTAAAATGCTGTTTCGAAACGAGCTATCGCTCGGACGTATCACACGTGATATTACAGATATTAAGCTGAGGAAAATTCATCAACGGCTCTGTTAACAAACACGCCAGTCTTCTATTCATATTTCGTTTATGAGCAATCAGCTTCCCTTTGATACCGTGTTCCCATCCACATTCGTATACTTTCCATTTTCTTTTTCTTTTTTTATCTTCCATTTTATTTTCCTTTTTTTTTTACTTTTTCAACAGAAGCAAAGCTGGTTTCTAATAAAAGCAACGTCGACGAGCAGCTCTCGTGACATCGAACGACTGCTCTCGGTGTCCTTGCGAAAAAATAATATTTCTCGTAAGAAAAAAAAACAAAAACAAAAACAAAACAAAACAAAAAAAAACACACACAAAAATTTAAACTCATCACAAAAAAGTTAAACTCATCGCATGACTCATGCTCGATCAGGATTTTCTAAAAAAAAAAGAGTGTTAATTCGAGAACGTTGGAAAAACAAAAAAAAAAAAACAAAAAAACAAAACGAAAAATCTCGAACGGAAACGAAATTGGAGGGGTATCTGTGATTCTTTGATAATACCTGTGAATGAAAAATTAAGAATTTTTTTCGCGTTCACTACTTTATTTAAAAATTATTTTGTCGGACGTCGATTTTTCGTCTCGACGTCGAAAACTCGATGAGATAACACTAAATTGCCCAATTATCAGCGCCACGGGTGGTTGTTTGTAAAACATTTGTGAAGGGAGAGGAAGAATAGGCGGGGAATGTGGAAGAGGACGGATTGAGGGAAGGGAGAGGGAAGCGGGGGAGGGGGGGGGACGTAACTAAAGAAGAGACAAAGAGAGAGAAAAGGAGGGGAAGGGGGAGGGGGAAAGCCCCGGTGTCTCGATAAGTCCCGAGAGTCTCGTGGGACGATAAGGAATTCGGACCACGACTCTTGCCAGGCATTGACGCAGATCCGTTGGGGATTTCCCTAGACGTGTACACGGAAAAAGAGGCGAGCTTCGAGAGCGGGAAAGCTCCCTGCTTCCCTCTCGCTCCGACGCTCGTTCTTTTTCTCCCTCTCTCCCTTTGTTTTCGTCTTGACACGTCGGGCATGCCAAAGAAGCTTGGCGTGCAACCAGAGAGAGAAAGTTGCGAAAAAGAGAGGGAAATAGAGAGAGAGAGAGAGAGCAAGAGTCACCGTCTTGACTCAGGATGAAAAAGGAAAAAAAAAATACCGATCGCGCGTGTCCTGAGGATCGACGTGAAAGATTAGAGAAGACTAGAGCGGGATTTCCCTCGAAAATCATTTCCCTTACGCCGTCTCACTCGTGTTTTTTAAAACGGAAGTGCACTCATGGAAGACCGGTAAATGTCGTAGCGATGATAAATGCTGGATCTGTCATTATCATTGTCAGTATTCCTATTGCTATTTATCGTTAATATTACTAATTATACTGTAAATATTATTATTATTGTTTCTTATACCGTCATTATAGATTTTTGTTTGGGTTTGTTTGGGTATTTATAATCGTTGTTGTTGATTATGTTATCGTTACTATTTTTTATGTTCGTGTTGTCGTTTATTATTATTATTGCTGCTTTTGTTAATGTTATTATTATTATTGTTGTTGCTTTTGTTGATGTTATTATTATTGTTATTGTTTATGATGTTATCGTTGTTGCTGTTGTTGTTGTTGTTGATGTTGTTATTATTATTATCGTTGCTTTTGTTGATGTTATTATTATTGTTATTGTTTATGATGTTATCGTTGTTGTTGTTGTTGTTATTAATTTCGAGAAAAAAAAAATGTCTTTTTTCGCAAATATTGTTCAACATGAGAAATGCAGCTATAGGGAAGAAATCGTAATACGAAATTACAGGTTCGTTACATCGATTCGTTCGGTGAAAAAAAAAAAAAAAATTCCAAATTGGCTTCCAAGCGTGTGTCATACGGACCTACAGGTTTTGAGAATCTGATTACTGGTCATTTACATAGGTATTGTTGTAAGCGTATCGAGCGATAAGGGACGATGTTTTTCCGGATATATTGGAAGCTCCGAAACGGCTCGTACGGATGGAATCGGCGCGATTGAACGAACCAGCTGCGAATGTATGCCAATATTACCATGTCCCATGACGAAAACCACCTTCGTTCGGGAAAATCGAGAAGACAATTTTATTAAAGTTAAACCAGGTAGGGAGCGTGTGTTCGAACGGACGAGGAGGACATGGAAGTGGACATGGACAAGGAAAGAATAAACGAAGAGGAACGACTAGGCAAACAATGGGATCTGGATTTGAGGGCAAACGACCCCCGGAACACACGGTGTTGGTACTACCCTCACAATCAGTGGACATAAGAGCTGTCCTCGGTGAGTTCGTAAACGCTAAAACACCTCGTCCCAAAGCGTTGCCTCCATCACTACGGATATATCGCAAACCCGGCTAGAATTCACGCGTGAATCGAAACGTCGTTAAATCGAGTTTCCATCCTGGCGTGAAAAAGAGCGGGGTCGTTAACCTCATAGATCTACCGATACCGTTAGAATTGAAAATCGTTGTTACACCTTCGACCGATCTCTCGTTCACTGCTCCCATGCACGGGTTGCTTTTAATGTAGAATTCATATTTTTATTTTTATTTGGTTTTTCTTTTTACATGGAATTTTTTAGAATTTAGTTTACCCTTTGGATTTTTTTATTCGATTCATATTTTTGTTTTTATTTGGGTTTTATTTTTATATAGGATTTTTTAGAATTTTGTTTTGCCTTTTGTTTCTTTTTATTCAATTTATATTTTCATTTTTATTTGTTTTTTTTTTTATAGGGAATTTTTTAGAATTTAGTTCAGCCTTTGGATTTTTGTATTCAATTCATATTTTTATTTTTATTCTTTTTATCTTTCAATACTGAATTTTATAGAATTTGGTTTAGGTTTTCTATAGAATTCATATTTTTATTTATACTCGTTTTTCCAAATCGTAGCTGGATGTTAATAGAATCTGTAATGTTGTTTTTTCGATTGTCGAAATTTGTTGAAAAGACATTTCGTCTATCAATTCCACATTGTCTGTTCAAAATTCGTGAAATTACGAAGAGTTTGAAGAAATTGCGCTGAGTTTTGCGCTGTGAGTAACTATCGACGGATGGCACGCCCCACACGCGAATTCGGATACGAAGCCACGACTTTTCGAACGAAGAATCGTGGCAGGATGGAGAAAAGACGCGCGTAGTTTCGTCCCAACGAAAACACACACGTGTATGTACGCGTGTCAACCGATACTCGCGTACATATAAGTGGTATATACTTTCTAAACTATACGAGAAACTACGGAAAACTATACGGAAAACTATACGGAAAACTATACGAGATATCAATATGAATCCAACGCCATTATTTAAGTTAGGCAAAAACCTTTTCCAACCGCACCCATTGAATCTCTGTAGCATGTAAGAAGCTCACTCTACGACGTTTTGAAATTTCGTGATTTTTGAGATTCCGGAAAAGTGGCTAGGAAAACTGGGAAAATGCGAAAAACCTTTTGTACACTATTTTTCTGACGTTTTTTTTTCGTTTGTTTTCCATTTTTGAACTCTCAAAAGGATCTATTTGATCGGAAATTTTATGCTGATTACGAATATCATAAAATTTTTGTCGAAAGC
>JAPYZI010005297.1:0-10728 GCA_030523105.1 Ophioninae sp. A BG-2022a | reverse complement strand
TTTTGCAAATTTTTCCATACATACCCCTTTGCGTTTTTTTTAGCGATTTTTCGAGTGGACTTTCCGGGAAAACTATTAGAGATATCGATACGAATCCAAAGCGATTATTTAAGTTAGGCAAAACCCTTTTCCAAACCCTCCCAATGAATGTCTGTACCATATAAGGAGCTCAATCTACGACCTTTTGAAATTCCGTGATTTTCAAGATTCTGGCAAAGCGGCCGGGGGAAGACGAAAAATTTTGTTTTCCATTTTTAACCTTTTAAAAGGATGTATTTGATCGGAAATTTTCCGCTGATTACGAATCTGCCCGAGTTTTTGCCGAACGTGCAAAATTAGACTGAGAAAATGAGAAAAACCCATTCTAGAATACTTTTTGGACATTTTTCCCTGCTGCAGATAACGGTAGCTATCGTAGCGAAGGAGGTTACGAACTAGCGCAGTGAACAAGTGACAACTGCCAAGTCAAAAAGTATATTGATTTTTCGGAAGGATGCAAGCGCGGTCGGTAACAACGGAGAATGCGAACCGCTGCGCAGCCAGTATGAAAATCGTTGAACTGAATTTTCTTGATGATCGATAAGATTTTGAGCTCTGGTGGTACATTTGTGTGAAAAATTTCGAAAACGAATTTCTCCGCTATTTCTTCATCAAAATAGATGAAACAAAGCTCAAATTGTGTACCTTTGACCGCTTGAGAGGCTTATGCTCGTGAAATTTGTGAAAGCGCAATACGATGGATCGTAGCTCGCAATTGCTCCCACGATAGCCGCAACCTGCACAATTATTTTCAAAATTTTGGAAAATCCCGAGTATGTTCCTCTTACAGCAAGCGTCCTGCATAAACACAATAAATTTCATTCAAAGCGGTTGTATCGTATGGGAGAAATTAGATTAAAAAATTTCGATGTTGCTAGGAACGTGTTCGTCATTCCCTCGTTGGAGGATTTTCATCCCTGTTCGCACTTTTTTCGGGGTTCGGCTTTCAACGGCGTGTCGGCCTCGAGAAGTAGAATCCGAGAGACGTGGAAAAATCCCCGAGAGTGGCTGTCTACCGCGACGATGCAGATGAGACTCGCGAGAGTTTAAGCATTAGGGCTGCGTGGAGGTTGGAGGGAGGGAAAAAACGAAGGGGGGGTAGAAAAACGAAGGATTGAAAGGCAACTTGAAAAAGAGAGACAGAGAGAGAGAGAGAGAGGGAGAGAGAGACGGAAAATAAAATAGAACAAACAGCCTACGCGGTATAATGGAGAGTGTTAATTTTCGAAATGAAAACGAGAGATCCATGTTTGACGAGAGGAGAACGCTTCTGGTTTAGTTCGCACGTGAAACGAGGCTACCGCCGTACGTAGCAATATGAGTAGAAAATGATGAGAGAGCCTCGAAAGGAGAAACAGAAAGAGAGCGAGAGAGAGAGGGAGAGAGAGGCAGGGGAGGGGGTGAGAGTACTCGACACTTCAGCGCTCAACTCGGCCGCTATTCTCTCACTCGACGCATTAGAGTAATGAATTAATTTCCACCTCTTCCTTTACCTCGAGCCTGGTCTCTCCCTCGCCGTCCTCGTCTGCCCCTTCGCACCCCTTTCTCTCGGCGCAAAAAGGGAGAAAGAGAAAGAAGAAGAAGAAAAAAAAGAACGATAGAAAAAGCGATGGAGGGGGCGGAGAGGAGAGACGGGGCGGGTGGGGGGTTGAACGAGAGTGCACCAGGATCGGAGCCACATCGTCGACCACTTAACGCTCGTGGATTTAAAGTCTATTTTCTTAATTATAATCGAGAGAGGGGCAGGGAAAAGCTTTCTCGGTTGGCTTTTCGGACGTGACGTCACGCGCGTTGAGTAATGCGCCAGTTTCGCGGTCCCTTTCGACAAACATCGAACAAAAAAAAAAACAAAAAATTAGGAAGGAGATCGCTATCGGAGTTACGTCAAAAAGTGAAGAGAAATTATATATTTGAAAAAAAAAGAAAGGAAATTACGAAAAAAAAAAAGGAACGCGAGACTTCCGTTGAAAAGTACGCGTTTTTTTTGGTTTTTTTTTCGTTCTTTTTTTCACTTTGTACTCGCGTTTGTGCAATTTCACTGGATCGCAATAATTCTTCGTTTATCGCGCGAAAAGTCACGGGGAAAGGAGCAACGTGAAAACGGAGCGAAAAAGAAAAAAAAAGTGACGGAGGGGCTTTCGGTTCCGCGAGTATATCGGATCGGCAGGTGCGATCGCTCCTCGTTGCCAACCCTCGTTCTTGTTTCCCCCCTTTGTGCAAAGTTGCCCGCAAGACGCCCGTATACATTTATGCATGAGCCATGCACCCTCGATTAATGTCCAACCCCCTGTCGACTTCCTCATTTTAATTATTAACTATCGCCACGAATTATTCACGTTAATAACTACGACGATAAATATAGTTAATTGACATCTACCGCGATTGTTGATTCGAGTCATTTGTATATTGCGATTGTAAATTACGTCGCTTGGAGCGATAACTAATCTTCAGTATTATTATTATTATTGTTATTATTATTGACAATCGATTGGACCCTTCTTTGAGCAGGAACGTCGTTATTCTCACTCCACTGGAAATAATGTCGCAAATAATTCGTATTATCGTAACTATAATTTTTAATTGTTATTGATATGGTTGAAATTTATATTTATTATTTTTAAGATGATATAACAATGATTTTATTATTTCTGTTACGGTAATAATAGCAATAATAATAATCATAGAGATCAGCTAAACGCCGAGAATTGTGAAATAATAATAATAATAATAATAATAATAATATCGATAAATTATTATTATTATAACAGGATATAATAATAATAATAATAAGGTAATTTATTGGTTGATATCAATAGTTAATAATAACCATTATAATGGTTATTATTAATTACCCAGCTGTCCGAATAATAATGGTTTGATTTGGAGGACAGGCCTGTTCTTCAAGTCCCGTCAACCCTATCACGTTACGTTTTTGCCATTATCTCAAATAAGACTACGGTCGTGGTGTTCGTTTGGGTTACAAAATAATTAGTTTTAATAACTTAGGTTATGTAATAATATATATTATGTAGTATAATCTTATATATTATATAATTTGAGTTTATACTTTATATAAACTTATTGATAAGTCAATTCGCGTTATGTAACAATAATCCCATGGTTATAGAGTTATTTCAGATAATGGGCAAATCCTGATTCGATGAAATACAAAAAGACTTAACACATTCGTTTCCAGCGACTCCAAATACGTGGTCCAACCCTCGAAATCAACTTTTTTTTTTGGGCGTCCGTGCTATTGTTATTATTAATTTTCGACAATAATTACAACAATAAATATCGGCGATGAAATTGTTTTTCCAGGGGGGGGGGGGCTGAGAGGGAACGACTCGAATTCCCGTAGAGGACGATAATAATTCATTGTTCGTTCGTTGCCGAGGAAGCTCACGCGCTATGGGAATCCGCGTAGTCGTCGTCTCTCCGCGCGCTCATTAGCACTCGTTAACGTATTCATGGACTCGCGAGGCGGCGATCAATACTTTGAGGGACAGTTTAATTACAGAGGCGATTAAACGTCTCGATACATAATTTATCGCGCGCTCGTCAACCTCTATACATATGTATATCCTCATCTCTACCGTTCACCGTTTCTTTTGAGTTCCCCTCGACTCGCTCGTCGCCCGCTAACCCACCCCCCCTCCTCCCCCGCACCCCTCCCGCCGCCTCTCGGCTCTTCTTGGATCGTCGAGTTTCTCGTTTCATTGGCAAAAACGATCGAGTTATCCGCTCGACCGTTTTCCTTCTCCCGTCCGTTACGACTCGTATCGAATTATACAATTTCATGATCTCGAATCGATCAGTGGTGAATGAAGATTGGATGGTGACTAAGGGAGGAAGGGGGAGCGGAGGGGGGAGCGGGATTTCAATCAATCGACGATTCAATCGAGCCAAAGAATTACTCAGTGATGTCGTTAATGATTTCAATTAAAGAGTAAAGAAAACAAGATGGCGAGGGAAATGGAGGGGGGGGGGGCGTCGGGGGTAAAACGTCGAGTAGAAAAGTGATAGGCAATTCCGTCTCTCACATTTGGCCATTGTAGGGGAACGGAGTGTATCGAGCTTCCTTACGTGCACGTATAAACGGGTACAAGGAGAAAGAATCCTCGGTACAGCGCGATAGCATCGAGATGTCTCGGTGGAGCGCTTGAGTGATCGTAGATTGGTTTTTTCTGCTTCCTTTCGTCAATCGGAAGCGGGAAATATATAGAGGACCGTCGGGGGAGGGGACGAAGAGGAGGCGGAGGAGGGGAGGAGAAGGACGAAGGTGGAACCAGTCCGATGTATAGACAGGAGGGAAAAAAAGACGCGCAGCCGTTTAAGGAGATATCGAGGATGGAGTCTATAGTTGGAAGGTTGACTATCGGGACGTTTGGTTGATTCTGGAACGAAGGTTTGACCATTTTCGATGGAGAATCGTTGATTTTGGGGACGCGAGAGTCCCCGGAAGTGTTCTCATATCGAAATCGTCGATCGCCGGGTTAACGTTGAATACGGAGTCATCGAGGTCTTCGAGGATCGTCCTCGGAGTTTTCGTGTCTTCGAAATCGTCAGTTCGCGGGGATATACGTGTATGAAAAAAAAAGAAGGGAGGACCGAAGACGGCGAGAAGTATCGATTCTAATCGAAAGAGCTTTCTCGACTTGCCTCCGTCTCTCTCGCTCTCTCTCTCTCTCTCTCTCGGTTTCTCCGGCACTCTCGGACTTTTTCTCATTCGGAAATAACGACTGCCACAAAAGACGCTGAGAACCATCACGTCTCTTCTTTCCACTGGCCGTGGACCGCGAGCCTCGGAGGTTAGGGGTAAGGGGACAAGAAGCCGGGCAGAAATGAAAGTGCTTTCTTATGGGGTTGCGCGCCGTCGTCCGTGAAACAATCTAAATCTTACACTCCGCGGTGTACGAGGAGGAAGCAGTCGGAGAAGGAAAAACGGCAGATGGGGAATGCCAGAAAGAAAGAGAGAGAGAGAGAGAGGGAGAGCGTACTCGAGCGGTAGTATTTTATGAGTGTAGTTCCGAAGGTAAATGGGTAGACACACCGCCTAGCTCCGCGCGAGTCTCCCTCGCGACCGGATGTGTCCTTCCCGAAGGGAGTCGCGGGAATATATTTTCGCGAGGTTTTAGCTAATTGCGCGCGTCCGCCGAGAGGCGGAGGAGGAGGAGGGAAGAAGGGAAAACGAAGACGAGAAAAAAAAAGATAGAAAAAAGAAACGTCCGCGCGATAAATAGTGCACACGGATGGCAGGACCGCTAGCGATCTCATGATTTCCTCATTGCGAGGGACTGTACGGAATACTCGTATTCTTCATTCGTACGGATAGAGAAAAAGAGCAAAAGAGAGAAACGGAAATTTTCTCCTCCGCGTTGTACCGCGTTGCAACGAGGACACGGGGAAACTGAAATAATCAACTACACTTCTGATTTTCCAATCGTTACGATTGCCGAAGTTACGAAGGGACGTTTCGTTAATGCACGCGGGAAAATCGAATTCCAAGGATTCCCGTGCTTACTTAAAGCCCCCTGCGCAATCGCGCTGTTAATAAGCTAATTGGAATCGCGGAAGCGTGTTTGTACGAGTTTATTTAATTAATATAATTGGAACAGCGCTGGGACAGGGTGGTGGGTTTAAGGGGGTTGAAAGAGGAGGAGAGGGGGCGGTGAATTCAGCCGTTTCTTGTACGAGGCTCGCCATTAAATTCACCGGCCTTAATGACGCTCATTAACGAGAAAAGTCCTCCTTAAATTGAAACGTAACGATCGCCCCACGCTTCGCGATTTCCAATTTCGTCAAACGAGAGCTTGTCCAACGTCGTGTTTCGTGCACGCGTTTTAATATTTTCGAAGCTCGTTCGTTTTTTAACCGGTTTACCAATCGCGAAAGAAATCACGGTTTAAACGGCCCGAAAAGGCTTCTTTTCAAAAAGTACTGGAAATTGTAAATACGAGGAAACGCGATAATACGAGAAATAGGTCCGTTTGCGCCGATGACCGCGCTACGCCAAAGTCACTGAAAATTTCAATATGCCGTATGCACGCTCTTTCCTACTAGGCGACTCTCCGCAGGCCCTCTTAATTGCGTCGCGCGGCCGAGGCCAGGCGGGAAGTTCATTAGTCCGGTTCGTTAAGTGTGGGCTCGACTCGCATGCGCGCTCGAGTCTTCGCTAAACCCCCCCCCCCCCCCCACACCCCTCTTCGCCGCAATCGCGACCCGACGAATTTCAATGTAATCATCGAAGGTGCGACCGGCCGATCGTTCCGACGTCCAATCGACCAAGATTTACCCAAGCACCGTTTCCTTCCAACCTAACGACTCGACGAATCCATTTTTATCCTCGTCTTCGCGAATAACTCGTGTTTTGTTGGATTTCGGAAAAAAAAGCTAATTAGTTGAAACTTCTTTAATTTATGGATAATGTACGTCATTTATTATAAAGCAAATTATGCGTGTATTGGTATGACTCAATTTTTATTGCCTAGGTCAGTGGAAGTTTGTAATTATTATGAAATTAATAATATCGTTTTTTTGGGAAATAATTGTACGAATTGGATATTTTGAAAATATATTATTGAATATTGTTATTGAATTTAAAAATCGCAGTGATTATGGATTTTCCTTCTTCGTACATTCGTTAAAAAAAATTTGGTAGATAAGAGGACAGAAAATTTGCCTATCCATTTTTTATTCGATGGAATAAAAATGTTTACATCGATTCGTTCATTATTTATGACGTATTTTTTAAATGTGAATAAATTCAATTTTCCATATTTTAAAAACGGTAGAAATTGAAGGCACAATTGGTTGAGGGGTTTCATTAATGGTACTCGATTGACTGTTGCATCGCGTATATATTTCTATAGCGAAAACGAATCTACAAGTTTATAAATTTCTATTGAGCATCGAGTGGTCACCGAGGCCGAATCACGCATACCAGAGGACTCTCCAAGCCCGGCTGTTTCCGACGCAAGCCGGCATGAGGAATTTAACACAAAGGGACAAAAGATCGAAACTACTTTGACGATTCGTTTCGTTTCCAGTAGCAATAATGCGCGATAGCATATAATTGCATATCCGGTCACTCCGTACTCGTGCTCCCTCTCGTTTCCTACGCGCTCGTCGCGTCCTCTCGTTTGTGTAACCCGCAGCCCATATAATGGCTACGAAGAGCGAGAAGCAGAAAGGAGAGAGAGAGAGAGAGAGAGAGAAAAAAAGAGAATGAGAGAGGGCGAGAGACTGGGAGAGATGACGATAGATTTTATAACGATGTGATTTAAAACTTTTGGAGAATTTGAGAAACACAAAAAATGTCAAATAAATAAAAATATAAAAATATAACTAAATAATAAAATGTAAGAATACAAAATATTCAATATAAACCAAGAAAACGCTAACAAAAATTAACAAAAATATTTGCTGACTAATATTAAAATTAGTAACTTTAAAAACTAACATAACATAGCGAGTAACAAAAAAATAAACAATAGAGAGAGAGAGAGAGAGAGAGAGAGAGAGAGATGATAAAGTTAATTATGCCTTAGTATAACTATGAGGCCAAATAATTATAACAACAAATAGATAAATTAGAAAAGCAGAATAACATACCAATGATAACAAAAATAATGCAGAAAGAAAATAATACATAATAAACAAACATAATAAAACAAAAATGGAACTAATGAAAGAGAGAGAGAGAGAGAGAGGGAGAAGAAAAAAGATCGAGAGAGTCTGAAAAAAGAATGGTGGAAAGAACAGTATTCGAGAGAGACACGAAATGCAAACAACGAGGCAGCTGATACGCCACTTCGCGAGTCTCCGCACAGCCCTGTACCAGTCGTCTCTGTTCGCTGTCGTTGCTCTCTCGTCCAGTTAAAGAGACGACACGAAGAATCGTTCATGAAAAGAGAGCAAAGGGACGACCACCGAGAGAGAGAAGGAAAGAGAGAGACAGAGAGAGAGAGAAAGAGAGAGACAGATTTTAGCCTGATGGCAAGTCTTATACGAGACACACGCGTAATCTCTACCCCTGCTTTTATTATACACGCCATTCAGGGAGAGGAAGGCAGAAAGAGAGAGAGAGAGAGAGAGAGAGAGAGCGAGCGTCAAAGAGGAAGGGTGCGGGGTATCGTGCGCCAGAGCGCAGGCGTTTCCCCGTCTCTTGGCGCGTGACGTCACATCACGGAGTCGCGATCCTCGGGTTTCGCGCGGCTCTCCACTCCAAGTCGGACCGTCGGGTTACGCGAGTCGCTGAAAAAGTAACGCGCATAGCCGCTCGATCGTCGCGCCGATTAATCGACGCAAGTTTGTCCATCCCGGTTTTTTCCCCCCCGGTATTGGAGCGTTTCGAAGCGCACGTTTCTCGATAGGTGTAAAAATAAGAAGAGAGATCCCAAGTCCAGTTGGTGTACCGTGGTGATCGGAAAATCCTGCGGGATTTCAGCGACCCAGTGTGTATCGAAATCAACAGTGAATTTTCGTCGGAGTGTCCGTTCTTTTTTGTTTTTTTTTTTTTTTGTTTTGGTTTTTTTCGTTCCTTTTCTTCGTCTCTTTATCGTCGTCTTTCATTTTTGTTTATTTTTCTTCTTGTTTGAATTCTTGACGTTTTTCACTGTTAAATCGTGATAAATTGTGAGGCGTCGCGAACCGGCGATAAGAGAACGAAAAGCGAATAAGGATTCTCGAGAAAAGCCGGCTCCGCGAAACCTGCAAGACGTGGATATTCGTCGCGGACGATCCGAGGAATCAACGAAGCCAATCATCACCCCTCGATCGGTCAGTCTCCCACGATTAACGACTACCGTTCTACTCGCTCTATCGACGCGACGTTTTAACCCTTTATTACGGCGCCGGTACGCGTAGATCGATCGATCCATCGATCAAACGAAAAACCATTCGCTTTTACCACCTCCCAACATCGAGACTTTACCCATATCTGCCGTTTTTTTTTCCAAGTCGCCTGTCACCGCAAAAATACCCTCGTTAACTCTTGGTGTTTTACATCGAAGAAACTCGTGTACTCAGGCGCCGGCTCTCGGAAAGCCGGCAACTCCAATTGCCAACGTGAGAAAAGCGCCGCCCCCTCCTCCCCCTCCCGGCCCTTCCACTTACCGCAATCACGACGAATCACGTGAAGAATTAATGAAACCTTTCAAAGCCAATGAGAATACCCGAATAACGCTAATTACCGGCAGTTTAAATAAATATATATATTTATTTATTCGTTTCAAATTATTTGTTTATACAAAATCGAATAAAAGTAAATAAATATATATAAATTTAATTTTATGAATCAGTTTTGTATGAATATCAGTAGAATATTTATAGTAATAATAAATATATTATTTATATATTAATAATATAGAAAAAGAATATTTATAAATATATATTTTGATTTTTTGAACGAGTCCCTATTAATGCAAATCCAAACCTCAAAACGTAACGAATTTTTCTTTATACATGAGAGCCCATTCCATTCGTGTTTCTTACAAAATTTAAATAAATTAAAATAAATAAATAAATATGAATAACAATTGTTTTTTTTTTTAATCCGGATCCTATTCATATTTCCAGCTATATATATATATGTATTTTAATATGTACAGCCATACAGATACGTATTTTTGGATCCATAGCTATCTCTCTTTAGCGACGTATACGTGGCGCTCGATGTACGATAATTGGAAGCGCCTTAATTGCTTCGGCGCGTGCGATGACCGATTGTAATTGGCCCTGGTGAAGTGTCGATCCTAATGGTACGAACTGGCTCTCTTTCTCTCTCTCTCTCTCTCTCTATGTCGGAATAACCCGCACCCACGCATACCCCTATATACGATATTCATCCGAGTACACACGAGCGTTAAAGCAAATACGGGAATACGTGCGCAAATGGATCCCTGACGCACTTGACGATTTCAATTTTCGGCGTCAATTAACGCCAAAGGGAAGTCGAGCGTGAAGGCTTTGATAAAAAAAAAGATGTTTATGTGTGTATATATATATATATATATATATATGAATGTGTGCGAGTGTATGTATGTATATAGAAAAGAAAAAAAAAGAAATCAGCGTGGCATTAGATTGCCCGTTTATTGCGCGAGATATAGCTCTCGCCCCTTAATTAAAATTCCTCATCCCTCTCGCCCTTCTTCTTATATAGACTTTGGCTTCGATCGAGCATCCGAGGTTATCCATCTCTCTCTCTCTCTCTCTCTGGGATCCCCTCACCTTCCGGCGTCCTCAAAACACTCGAGAACCGTTAATTAACGAGCAAGAGATTTTCCTCGTTTTTATATATATTTTCTTTCGTTTGTTTATTTCTCGTCAGTCAATCGATCTCGGATCTTTTCGGCGAGGAATTTCCCGATCGTCCCGACGAATCTCCGATTCGTACCGATTCAGGTAGGAAAACTCGAGTTTTGGATCGACAAAGTTTTTGGCTCGTGCGCGCCGAGATCTTTCGAGACTAGAGAGAGAGAGAGAGAGAGAGAGAGAGAGTGCGTCGACCGGAAATTAAGTACGAACCTCCCTGGACACTCGGAGATTAGAGGGAGTTCATTTTTTTTCGTTTGCTTTCTCCCTCCCTCTCTCTCTCTCTCTCTCTCTCTCTGTTTCGAAGGAATAAATGGAAAGATCGTGAACAGGACAGAACCTTGAGGATCGCCACGTGCCCCAACGACAAAA